>JAJEJO010003447.1:17843-65826 GCA_020662805.1 Glaucomys volans | reverse complement strand
AAGAAACTGCATTCATAATGATGGTTGCCAGGGTCTTGGGTGTGGAGAAAAAGAGGAGATATTAGCAAAAGATCACAGATTTTCAGTTACAAAGAGAAAGTTGGAGGGATCTAATAATGTACAACATAGTAACTATAGTTAACACTATTGCACAGTACACTTGCAATTTGTAGGGCGGTAGATCTTAAATACTGTTAACACAAAATAAATGGAGAAATAAATAAGTAACTTTTTGAGACAATGGATTTCTTAACTCACTTGATTGCCATAATTTTTTACATTATGTATTTGAATAAAATCATCATGTTGTACACCTTAAACATACACAGTATTGTCAGTTGTATTCGAAAAGTTGGAAAAAAGATGTAAAATGTAAAAAGTATGTACTTCCATGAGATTTACCACGGTAATTTATTTTAATTAAGATTTTCATCCTGAAATAGTCTTCATTATTGGGCAAGTTATGGTCCTTCCTGAAATATCCTAAAGTCATTTTTTCTGAAGAACTGGGATTCTGTAATCAATTTACCTTTATTGATATAGGGAGAAAATAACTCTTTCTTTGGGCTACCTTATCTTTCATAATTTTACTGTATACCACTATCACTATATTATCAAAAGATAAAACTGTGGTGCTTATAAAGAAACCACGTGTCAAAATGAAGAAACCAGTTTGGTACAGCTGTTTTCAAGAGTATTTCAGAATAAGGGGTTGTATATTATGGGGATAAGCAAATTATGTTCTATAGACCAAAGAGTGTCTCTTACCAATTTTTAAAAATAGAGTTGATTGGAACATGGCCACATTCACTTGTTTTTGTATTTTTTCATGGCTTCAAGCTACAGTTATAAAGTACTTCTGGTTGATAGGTAAGTTCTGAAAATCAAAAATATTTATTTTCTGATTAGAAAACATCCATCAAGAAATCATTTAGAAAAGAAAATAACAAAGAATATGAGGCTTAGATGCCATACAAACTGGTCTGGACTTATGAGAAAATGAAAAAAAAAATGTTCACAGTTTTTTTCTCTATTAGATTGCAGTCTACCCATTAACATTTAACTTCACAACATCTGGGTTCTAATCAATACTAAATTTCAATGTATAATACCCCTAACTACTGCTGAATTATTAAAAAATCCTTGGGTATGCTTATTAAACATTTTCTAAGTAGGTCATTGGAGGATATAATGTACTCCCTTTGATTTCCAAGTTTGAGATAATTTTTCTTAATACCACTGAACTTAAAAAAAATCAATCAATCCAAATTCAATCTTCTAGTTTTTACTTTGTTATCTAATCATATCTCTATCCTGATTTCACTATAATTGCTTTTGAAGACAGTTGCTAAAGCACATACAAAATGTACAGAATGGATTTTCATAACAATTTCCATATAAATGATTCACACTTATGATTTTATTTTTCTATCCCTTGGACTATGACATTACCATTATACTTCTGGCACTTATTTTATTCTTCATAATATTATGTAGTTCTTGGCTACAAATAATACACTCTTATTAGAGTAGAATATACTTTGTATCATATATAACACTGTCCACCATGGTTCTGGATTATTGCTTATTTAACTACAGAAGTCTTTCAATGCAGAGTGACAATTTTTATCCATTATATTTATAAATAATCCTGTATTATTTGAAACATAGTAAGATTTTATTAAAAAAGTAGCATAGACTTCTTAAGCATCTACCTTATATTTTATGTATCAAGGTTTCATTTATTCATAAACTTTCAACATGCTGTCAATGTAGTATCCTCAGATGTCAACTTTAAGGTACTTTATTGTCTTCCTTTTGACTGCCAATCTGGAGACATTCTAAAAATATTGTTATATCACATTTACTAAATCAATTGCAATAATATTTGATCCCATATGTATTGTTGAAGCAAAAATTGGTGATTTGCTTTCTTTTTCTTTCCCTTACTCTTTACCTTTTGCTCTAAGATTCAAATATTCAAGCATATATTCTTGACAGGATCATTATTATGCTGACTTAGCTTGTCATTGTTTTAACAAATATAAAAACTTTTAAAACACATTTAGGTAAGAAAACTGGTTTTAATCAAAAAGAGTTTTTCAGACATACTTCTTAATCCAAATTGCTTTCCATCAAATGATAATCTCAAATATTATAGAGAATAAATAGTAGATTTAGCTTTTTAATGAGTGTGGTTCTGGGAATTAAACCCAGTGCTATGTGCATGCTGGGCAGGTGCTATACCACTGAGCTACATACCCAGTTCCAGTGTGCTTAGCATTTAGAGCATCTTTATAAATGCATAACATTGAATTTTAAGTTTTCATGTACATAACAATTATGTGGGAAGCTTGTTATGCATATGACAAGAATCCATCTATAGAGATTTTAAGATTAGAAGCAGCAATGTATCCAGAAATATGCATTGCAACAAGTACTCATTTAGAATATATCAGAAGTTATCATCCTCACATTTATAAAACTGCTCTAAAATATTCATTTTATTGCCAGTCTTTTCAAAATCTTAGATATGTCATATTTTTCTCCTTATATTTAGGAAAATGATAAATATTTCTAGTTTTAATTGATTTGAAATATTGAACCTTGTGTCTATTTAGCTGGTAAGTCCTTCAAATAGGTCCTTATCAGAATATAAGCAATTGGTTTGATCCAACTTCCCAAGGAAGGAACCTCAAATGTAGAAGCATTTGAAGTTCTGTGGATCAGAGTCAGAAATTCTGTGGCTTTATTTAGTGATGCTGCAGGGTATATATTAGATATTTTCTGAGGATGGATGTTTTAGCTCAAATTGAAAGAGAAAGTTGTAATGAATGAGTTTACCAACTGAGGAGATAAATGAAATAAGAAGCAAAATCTAAGCAGGAATTGAACTGAAGACTAAGAGGAGGATGAGTTAGAGCAGGTTAACTGATTAAATAAATTCCACTAGTGTGGAAGATTTTCTGGCAGAGAGTTTAAGATATGCTATTTAATTTGCTCATACATATGGCAGATCATTTCAGAGAAAATATTCAGTTTGGGCAAATTTGTCAAAACAATTACATGTAGAATATGCAGAAGTCCTCAGCTATCTTATATTTCTTCAATATATATCATTTTAACAGAATATTTTGTAATGCTATGAAACATTTCTACTAAACATTTTGGAAGCAGTTGTTCGATATAGGAGAAGATATTGCTTACTGTGGGTTACAACAAAATGATCACATCAGACATCTCAATTGAAAGTAAATAAGCTAGAAGCATTAAAGTGACATATAATACTGAAGAAAAATAAAAAGAAAAAAAAACATTAACTTATAATTCTATGTCCAGAATTATAAATTAAATTAAAATTATGGCTACATGATTTTCCATTTAGAAAATGTTGACAGTATTCATTCCCAGATATCTGAACTATAGTTCCTATAAGAAATAAGATCAACCAGAAGAAAACAAAAGGCACCCAATTAAATGTAGATCAATACAAATAAATAAAGACACTAAGAGCTGTAAATTTTATTGCTTTGAAATACAAGTAACATTCCAAAGATTTGAACAGCAATAATTTATTTCATGTTTTATAATTTACAGAAAAAATAAAATGAAGGGATATTGTGGGTCAAAAATGTATTCTTCCACTCTGAGTTGTGTTGAATAATTTATTTAGCATTCTCTACTTCTGTTTACTTGTCTTTGAATTGGGAAAAACAATGGCACCTAGCTCACAGAATTGTCATCACAGTAAAATGTGTCAACAAATGTATCTTAGAGGACTGTTTGATGCCTAACAAACCTTAAATATTGCCATTGTTATTATTGCCATTACTATTATTTTATTGCAATGAATAAAAAGTGGGATTAAATCAAGTAAAGTGTGCTGAAGACCATGTTATAAAACCATAGTTCATTAAAAACATACAAGTGTTCCTTTAAACAATGTTTTTGCTATTACCATGATTACTTGGTATTCTCTTTTATGAACAAGGACCCATGTGTAGTGACACTGAATTAATATTTCTAGGCTGGAGCCCACTAATTTTGAAACAAAATATAACTAGTTGAGTATGATATATTCAGTTTCCCTTGTTTGAGAAGACACTGAACTTCTAATCAATTGAAGGATCACATCTATCTTGCATCATGTTTTCCTAATCCCTACTGCAACGACTGTCACTGAACACTTAAAATTATTGTTGGTTTTGAAAACTTGCTTTTAACATTATAATGGAGAGAGAGAGGGAGAGAGAGAGAAAGAGAGAAAACTAAGATAAACAAAATTAGAGTCACATAGAAAAAAGTTATCATAATATTCACCTATATTACCATCACCACCAATAAAATACATGTTGCCATAAAAATGAAATGGCAAAGTTTTCATAATGTATACAATGGAGTATGGTCCCAAGTCATAAGTGTCCCAAACTTAACTGAATTACTTGTATAAAGAATGTGATACATCAGTTACTAAGAGCTAAAATAAAATGTAGACTTTTTTTGTGAAATTCTGTAGTATAGACATCTTCTCTATAATTTTACCAGAAAGTATTTTCCATTTTTTTATTCATTAAAATAACAAGAAATAGAGTCACACTATTTGTGTAATCATACATGTACATAGGGTAATGATGATGTTTGCCTCATTCTGTTATTATTCTTACGCCTCTCCCCTTCCCACCCCCCTTTTGCCAAAAAAAAAAAAAAAAAAAAAAAAAAAAAAATAAACTAACCCCATCTTTTTTTTTTTTTTTTTTAACCTAAGAAATCTGGCTAAATTTAAAGAACTGTGTGTAATCCTAAATCAAAAAAGATAATTACTCTGGGGTGAAAGAAGAATGGAGAAACTTTAGATTATGTACAGGGAAATGAGAGGGGGAGGGCCTGGGGGTATGAAAAATGGTGGAATGAGAGAGACATTATTACCTTATGTACATGTGTGATTAACAATAATGATATGAATGTACATCATGCACAACCATAGAAATGAAAATTTGTACCCCATATGTGTATAATGAATCAAAATGAAGTCTGTAAAAATAAAAAATAAATTTAAAAAAAGATAAAAAAATGAAAAGCAGGACTATAGAGAATATGGAAAAGCATGTTTAAAGCATGTTAAAGCAGTTACATTTTTAGGCTGGAATTCCACCAATTACTACAATATTTAAATTATTATAATTTTGATGGAACAGCATTATTATTCACTCCTAGAAATGATTTTCCTAGCCACATTGCCTTCCTCTTTTAAGATGCATCAGTACCTTACCCTTCCTTTCAAAGTCTTCATTATATTTTAAAACAATTTTAATAGATGAATTATTTTCCAAATAGATAATGACATGTTTATGGACATCAGAATATCTTACTCAAAGTAGTGTTCAAAGTTCTGTTCCAACAGAGTGCTGGTATATAGTATACCCAAAATATTTGCTTAATGACTGACTGCTAAATTAATTAACAGCCTTTATAACTGGAGTCTTTTGCTTTTTAAAGTGGGGTAATAGGGACCTCATATGCTACAGATTGCCTTCAAAGAAAGTGGATTAGAATGATCCAAATATTTGTTTGGGTGCATCATGGTTCGGGCATGGCATTATTAATGTTCACACACTTGATTTGGATTCTTAAATAAGTTAAAGCCATTGCTGTCTTTGAAACCAAAGTTTTGATTTTTCCATAATACATGAGGAGAATTGTTTTGGCAGCAGTAGTAGACGAAGATGAGAGGAAAGAGATAAAGGAATTCTTGGCCTGTTTTTCTCAGTTCTCTGTGTAAATCCAATTCCTCAGGCATGAGACAGAATGAAGGTCTAGCATTGGGAATTCTTTAAGGAGACCTGTAAATTTAGGCAATTTAACAAAAATTGAGGGAAACTGGCTCAACCTTCTGTGGGAAGTAGAATCAATCTATGAAAAAGTGTTGATGAATAGTCAAAGGGGATCTGTTTGAAGAAGGAGGAAAACCTTTGTTTCTCTGAGGAATGAAGCTGTAATCACTACTGCCAGTTGCAGGTGGCTTAGGAATAACAGACTTAGGTATATAATAAAGATACTAGTTTTTAGATTCGTGTATTAATCTGGAAAAAATCAGAAAATGACTGAATTCTTAATGTGTATAACCTAATTGGATATAAAATTAATTGAATTGGCTGCCATTTGTACCAATACAATCTGGTTGAGGAATTTGTGCTTTTTTTTTTAAAAAAAAGCACAATCCAAGGTAAAAACGCATATGATGAGAAAAGTGTATCTGGGCCTGTGGAGATAAGAAGTAATGAAATTATTGGTGCATATCACTGCATAATCTCCTGAGAAAATCACTAAGGTGTTTGTTCTTTTTCTTTTTTCTCTTGTTACAGGGGATTTAGGTAGCATCATTCAAGCTCTGATTTAGAGATTCATAAGATGTTATGGTAGAAGTGAACCTTAGGGGCTACCCACTCTACCCCTTGGTTACAGATTTCTCTGACACTGAATTAACACTGAGAAAGTAGCTGCTGGCAGGGTCCCTCTCTCACACACAGCACTGATGCGGCGCAGGATTGATCATTAAGAGGCACACATTCTCCCTCACTAATTTATGTAAAATAGTTTCAGTTAGGCAATGCAAATGATCTCGGATAGAATAAAAATTGAGAAGAAAATCATTTTGCACTAGCAATCTTAAATTATTTTTCCTCCCCACACTCAAAGAACGAGCAATAGGCAATCCCCACACCTAGTTCTGTAGGTTTCTGTGTTGCATATATCTTCTAAATTGAATTAATTACCTTGTCATTGTAGAAAAGAATCTGCAGGGACTTTTCCTCAAGTCAGTCCAAATTTTGTGGAATCAAATACTGATTGACTTGAAATAGTTTATGTGGGTGAATTTCTATTGTGCAATTTATATCTTTTGAATAAATTTGAATAAATTTGGCTATTTTGGACTACTGTCTATAGTCATTTTAGTTCTTTATAATTAAATTTCGAGAATCACCACATCTTTTCCTTAATATCATTATGGTATATTGGACTAAGGGACGATTGATTATTTTAGTTACTCTCCTCCATATCATCTTCAGGAAGTAAATTATCTTGTCATCCACAACACAACCATGTATTTTGTGTCACATTCATATTTTCAGGAAAGTATTTCCTGCTTTCTTATATATCTAGATTCTGCCTGTGAATCCCTTGTCTTTAATATATACTGTCTAAAAAAGACAGCAAAACTCGAAATGGTTGAAAATGATTAAGACTTTGGAATTGCTTCCGGGGTTTCAAGTTCTGCCTTCTTTGAGCATGCACCAGGAAAAATAATAATAATTTATTCATTATTTTTTCAACTCAATGCCACCCATGAGTATAATAATTTGATAGTTTCAAATGTGCACTTTTTTCAAATGTGAGAAGCACTCTGATCTTTAATTGGTTATCTTAACAACACCATAATACAAAGCAGTGAGCATGGGAAATACCATGGTATGTAGATCAGGAGTACCTGTTACTTGGATCTCTCTCCTTTGATTCTCACAAACATAATCACAGTAAAGAATTTCTTAGTTTCTACCTAAATATCCCATGAAGTATTTTTCTTTTATGTAGGTAATATTTTTTAAAAAACAAATATATGTCCATCTGCTAGAAAACCTTATATTATTTGAGATTAAGAGTCATGGTATATTCATATTTTTATGCCCATGTCCCTAGCACAGTGCCTAACATATAGCTGAAAATGCTGGTAAACAATATGTGAATTTACACTGCAGGTTAATCTATCATTATTGCACAACAAGTCATCCTTTATCTACTCATTTTCCTTGAATTGCCACAATGTCCATCCCCACTCCTAAAATACTACCCTATTTCCTTGTTCAGTTTTAGCAACTGTAATACTTTCCACCAAAAGAAGAAATAAAATCAATACAATTAATGTACGTTTGACTTTCTGTCATCCTACATGCTGTAGTTTGAACATGGAATGTCCTCCAAAGGCTAATGTGTTGCAGGCTTAGTCTCCTCCTGGTGGTATTATTGAGAGATGATGGAAACTCTGGGAGACAGGACATCGTTGAAGGATGCAGGTTAATGGGGGTATCTCCTTAAAAGTCACGTCTTGACCCCAGCCCCTTCCCTTCTCTTCCTTTTTACTTCCCAGCCATCATGATGTCAGCAGCTCTGCTCTACCATATTGTTCCTGCCATGATGTCCTGTTTCATCATAGGCTCAAAATACTGGGACAAGTTACCAGGACTGCAACCTCTGAAACTTAAAAAAAAAAAAAAAATCTTTCCTCTTTTTATTGATTTCCTCAGGTATTTGTCATACCAAGGGAAAACAGACTAATGCTACATATAAATTTTGTTCAAATACAATTAATATTTCTTTCTGTACAATGTTAGTCTCCCCTTAAGTATTTTCAAGCCCATCCACTGCTGCCTTTCAAGAAATTTTTACCAAGAATTCTGTCTTTCTACCAGTTCTGAAATAGCTGCCTTTGTTTAGTGTCTATGATCTTCTCAAAACAATAGGTTTTTCATCTTAAAAGCTAAGATAAAACCAAGAAAGGAAGAGAGAGAAAGAGAGAGAGAGAGAGAGAGAGAGAGAGAGAGAGAGAAAGAAAGAAAGAAAGAAAGAAAGAAAGAAAGAAAGAAAGAAAGAAAGAAGAAGAAAGAAAGAAAGAAAATAATTTTTTTAAAAAATTCTGGAAATGGAGAGCAGTGATGACTGTACAACAGTGTATATCTAGAGCGCCATGCCACTGAACTGTGCACACTGTACTGAGGCATAGTTAAAAATAAGAAAGTATGCAATGTATGTTTGCCACAATAAAAAGTATCTACAGTAACTACTTTTTAAAAAAATGATTAATGTAACAAAGATATTTTAAGGGCATACATCAGCAAATAAGTTGCAAAAATGTGTGCATCACTGAAAATCTGCACAAATTGCTGATAGAATTCAAAAGAGGGAATCACATGCATGCTTTTTAAGAAAGAAATCAGAAGTGTCAAGAATATCATGAGGTTATATTATTGGTATCCATTTTATAATTTAAGAAGAATAGTACTTACAATCTCTTCAAAAGTTAGGCTAATAATAGTGAGAAATAGAGCAATCAGAACTGAAAGGCCCCTGTTTGTTTACCTGGCCTTAGCATAGATATTATGCCTTTAAATTATATTAAAAGACAAAGACCATCCTGCAGTGCAAATCTAAATTCGATGGGTAAAAGCTGTGAAAAGCCGAAATTCAAATCTCAGAAAATGAGGTGAGCTGCCTTAAGGAGGAGTGACTTTCCAATCACTGAAGAAAATACAAGGAAGATATTAAATAGAAACATATTAAAGATGGAATACATGCATAACTTAGGAAGTAGGATTAGGTATTCACTAATATGCTTCCATATAAGGAGATTCAATAATTCTATGAAATTTCAGCAGCTGGTAATTTAAGCCTCTTTCATCTGAAATAAAGACAGAATGCATTTTACTGCTCAAAACAGTGGTTTTCAATTTTCATCTGTAACAAAAGAAAAATAATTCAAGCCAAATCTTTTTGAATGGATCTTGAAAAAATCATACTGAATGCATTGTATATGAATGTAGTATTTTCTTTTGCCTTGCTCGTCTTTTATACATACTCAGATATATGTGCACACATATATATACATAGACACATTAAGGATAAACAAGGTAGTTTGAAATTAATTGTATGACCAATTATACCACAATAAATATCCTCTTGATGTAATAGTTTAATTTATTAACACAATGTGATTAAGTGGAAGGAACAAAGCTGTTTACTTTAATTATCAAAGAAAAAGTGCATTTTTTTCCTCCTAGTAAACATAGGATTCAGTGTTTCAGTTAGAGAAAAGAACTTGGTAAACAAAATGTCGAGCTAAGCAATATTCAACATTGGTCAAGGAAGAAGCAATGAGCAAGGACTGCAGTAGTGGCTCAGTGGTACAGCACTTGCCTAGCATATGTGAGACACCGGGTTCAATCCTCAGCACCACATAAAAATAAATAGATAAAGTAAAGGTATTATGTCCACCCACAACTAAAATTATATTAAAAAAGAGAAAAAAGCCACAAGATGAATGAAACCTATTTTCAACTGATAATTTCTATTAGTCATTAGATTAGGTAAAATATTGTGTAGTGTCATTACTGAATTGCATGAGATATGAAAATTAAATCTATATGCATATATATGTATATATTACATTAAAGGAAAAAAAAAAACACTATAAAAACAACAAAATAAGAATATTAGTATACTTTTTAATTGTATGTATAAAAAACCCCCCCCCCCCCCACACATAAATTAAATCAAATTAGAAAATTGTATTTTTGTATGGGGGTGTGTGGTGCTGAAGATTAAATCCAGGGTCTTATGCATGTGAAGCAAGAATTCTACCAATGGAGCTATATCCCCAGCCCTGAAAAATTATATCTTTGTGATTAAACCTCTGTAATATCCCACATTTACTTACACATATGATTCCACATATAATTCTTATTGTGGTTTCAGATGAAAAAAAATACTATTTCAGAGCTGAAATAAATTTCATAAACCTTATTTTAACAATGCCTAATAGCATTCATATATATCTAAAGCTATGTTTGAACATTTTCTGCATGTAATGTAATTGTAAAAATATGAACTAAAATTTGTCAATATTTAACAGTTTAAAGATACTTAAAGAGGATAAGATAGGAAAATGTCATCCAGTGCATTTATGCTGACCTCACATAAAAAGTTAAAATAGAAACCCGCATCATGCCTATTGTTAACCTAAGCCTTGAGTCACATCTTTTAGCTAGCAAATGACTTCTCAATGAATCTGAAAATAATGCAAGACAGTAAAGTAGGGAGGAAAGATCTTTTTGTCCTCACCAGATCTTTCCCATCAAAGGAACAAACAGAAATTCACATTTTTCCAAAATGTTGTGATGAAAGAGCAGTCAGGTGGCCCTACCTTCTTCTTTATCACATTTGCAGCAATAGCAGAGCATTACCTAGGGAGGCAAGAATGTGATAACAACAAAGAAGAAGAAATGACACACATGATTCTGAACAAATCACGTATTTGTCTAGAGGATAGAAAAGGGTCACACAGTTTAAACCCTCATATTTCAACTCCATTCATTATGGAGTTTATTTTCCAAAACAAAAGCTCATGGAAAAGTCTCTTAAAACCAAATATTAAATTGGGTGTAATAAAAGAAACCACACACTCAGTCACAGTTCAAGTTAGAATGTGGGGAAAGGAACATTCAAGAGCAGGTTAAGCTTTCTGCAGGCACTTACCTACAGGCTTCATGTGTTAATAAAATCATACAGGACTATAACCACGTCTACTTGTTTATATACTGCGAATGACTGTTTTTTAATACAACAGGAGAGATGAGGTATAGATTAAAATATTTACTATCGGGTTCATTTAAGAAGTGTCAACCTTTGCTTTAAATAATATTGATTTTATAAAGAATAATGAATGATATGTACACAGATGCATTTTAAAACTTTCTTGTGGACACAATGAGAAATATAAATTTTGTGGTTTACAGAGATATCAAGACTTCAAAATTGTGGTAAGAACAAGCATCTTCTTCCCACTGACTATTCAGAATCCCACATATTCCTAAATTGGAAAGCCAAATACCATCTATAGTACCTTTAACTACTTCAACTTTTTGTATCCTTTGTTACTCTCCCTTCACTGCTCTTTCATTGCTAGTACTCCCCATTTGCAACTGAGCATTATCAGAATTAGAAATTGGGATTCCTCAGTGATGAATAGGACATCCTACCAATTAGCAATCTGTACTAATACTTTCAACCATATAATTATCTCAAGGCACAGGCAAAGCAGAGAGATGGCAAAGGAGCTCTCTCTGTTCCATATTTTGGCCCAAATTAACATACACAATCTCCAAATGGAGTATGAACATATAACAGAGGGAAGCTATCTTGATTGTGAAGCTTCAACAAGTGTGCTCCAGAAGACTGGTTTCTGAGGTATTTTCCATTTTGTTATGCATCTTTAAAACATAGATTTGTCAATCCCAGTAAAAAGGACTCAGAAGGATCCTATTAATAAATGCCATATGAGTTTTATATTTTATTTGTTTAAAGCAGGTTCATAATTGACTACTTTAAAAATATTTGGCATTATTTCCTTTCTTTTGTGATCATCCTCACATAAAGGAGACACTGACTTGCAGTTCTGCTGCTAACCCCTTATTTACAATAATCTGAGCTATATTTATTAAAAAGAGAAAATAATTCTTGTCTATATAAGTCCAAATTGAGAACTGAGAATGAAAATAGTTAAAAAAAATCTGAAAGTGAAGCACACAGCAATGACTTCCTGAATGCTGATTAAAATAAAAATGAATGCAAATATGCATTTGCAAATATGCAAATATCCATAAATTGTTTCCAGCAAACCTTAACAGGCATTTGTTTATTTAAAACAGAATTTTCCCAGTAATCAGGAACAGAGTTCAATACAAATTGGACCTAAAACCTCTAATAAGCCACTGATTAAAGACCAAAGGATTTCAAACAGCCCTAAACTAAACATGAAAAGCAGATCATCTGTGCATGTCTAGTGTACAATTGAAAATGAGGGATTGTTTTGGACCTCGTAGATACAGACTCAACCATGAAAACAGTAGTTTTGCTCAATTGCCCTGGGAAAATGAAGAAACCCCTTGAAAAAATAAAAGGTGAAGCAAAGTGCTAGGAACAAATTGTTAATAATGGTTATGGGATTTGATTGGTTCATAAATGTTTCACTCCATCATGTTAAACAACTTTCTTTTGAGGAAGGTGCTAGTCCCGTAAAACAGGACTAGCTGTTACTGTAGCTAGTAAGGAATAGGACCAGAAAAGTAAAACATCCTTAGGATTATAAAGGAAGCTTACTTCATGCATATTCACTACAAGGAAGGGAGGAAGGGAGAGAAAGAGAGAGAAAGAGAGAAAGGATGAGGAGGAGAGAATTAATTTAACACTACAAAGGCTATTGAAAGGTGTAAGAGAGAAATGAACAAGTGAAAAACAATGTTTTTTAGAATTTTGAATATAAAAATTTAGAGTCCATTTTAAAAGAGATAAAATTTTTTTAAAAAACAACAGCTTACTTTTACTATTACAATCATGACATAAAAATGAAGGAATTTCTGGATATACACCTGCCACTGGGTTTAGTTTGCTGGAGTCATTATGGTAAGTGCAATTCATCATTATAGTAAAAGAGTTCAGGCCTTCTACTCATTGTCCCAGGGCATCACTTCCTCTGTCTCTTGTCTCTCTTACCTACTATATATCCAAGAGATAGTACTTCAACTCCTACAATCCTTAGCCTCCTCAACTCCTTAGAAGGAAAATAATAGTTCCTATGTCTTAAGAGTTGTCCTTATTAAATAAAAATTTTAAGGTTTAGCAACATATCAAACAAACACACACAAAAAAAAGATAATAGTATTGTTATCAATTTTATCATTTAAGGCATGTTAAAAAGATAACCAATGTGCTTCTTAATGAATATAAAAAGAATCATTAAGTAATTCAGAAACAAAAGCATGGAATTGGGTTAAGAATACTAGCTTAGGATGGTGTGAAATTTGTAGGTATTAGTAAGCAGAAAATAAAGATTAAAATCTGTAGCTCAGCACCGTGACTCACGCTTACAGTTCCCACAGCTGAGGCAGGAGGATGAGAGTTCAAAGCCAGCCTCAGCAAAAGCAAGGCACTAAGCAACTCAGTAAGACCCTGTCTGTAAATAAAATACAAAATAGGGCTAGGGATGTAGCTCAGTGGTCCATGCCTCTGAGTTCAATCCCTGGTAAACCCCTTGCCAAAAAAATCTGTACCTAAATACATAAAATATTTTATATGATTTTTATTTTATTTTAATTTTCCTAGTATTTGGATTGAAGTTTGCAAAACAAAATCTTCCTGTTGCCTAAAAGACTTTTAATATAGACATTATTATTTATGCTGCTATTTCTATTGCTATAGAAATGTATAGAAATAGGTATGTTAGAAGAAAAAGTGATCCTACAATTTGTACAATCAGAAAAATGAGAAATTACACTCCTTTATGTATGATCTATCAAAATGTTTGAAGCCATTCTATCATGTACAACTAATTAGAACAAATAAAAAAATTTAAAAATATTAAAAATGATAAAGTGTAATAGAAACAAAATAAGAATAAAGCTATCATTAAAAACACGATGAGTGGAGTCACATATGAAAGAGCAGAAATAGAAAAGATTCAGAAATATAATATAATTAGCTTTATACATTTGTTAGAATTTATGGCTACTTATAAGTATTTCCAAATTACAGACACATTTTAGCAAAATTAATGAGACATTGTGTTGTGTACAAATCATTCAGAGTATTTTAAATAAAGATGATTATTTGTATTTGACAGTATTATATGTATGTGACTTACTTTACCTTTGGGATGTGAGTATATGTATTTTAGAAGCAGGGTACAGGGGCTCATGTCTATAATCCCAGCGACTGGGGAGTCTGAGCAGGATTGCAGTTGGAGGTCAGACACTCCACACCTTATCAAGACCCAGTCTCAAAAAATAAAAAGAGCTGAGGGCCTGGGGCTGTGGCTCAGTGGTCGAGTGCTTACCTCGCACATGTGAGGCACTGGGTTTGATACTCAACACCACTTAAAAAAACAAATAAAAATATTGTGTTCCTCTGCAGCTGAAAATAAAATTAAAACACAAAACAAGAGCTGAGGGTATTGCTTAGTGGTATAATGCCCCTGAGTTCAATACCCAGCACTGCAAAAATAAGTAACTAACTAAATTAATAAATAAATAAGAGTACATTATTTTGGATTATGTATATCAATTCTAGTGAGCCAAATATTTCTCTGATTTTATAGGTATAGAGGAACTAGAGACATTTATGACTTTTTTTTTGCTGCAAAATTGTCCCAGATTTTAAGCCAATTTTTTTTTTTTAAAATGGGGTATAACAATTTTATGTCAAGCTTTAAAAACAAAACAAAACAACAGGAAACTTTTCACTCACTGAAAAGTTTCTTTCCGCAGCTCTGTTTCCATGATATTTAGTCAACATAATCATATTTTATATTTACCCATAATCAGAAAGAAATACTTCACACATTAACTAACACATTACTGCTGGACTGTACAGTTTAGCTGTTCAGGGAAGATGCAAGTCTTACCTTATCATAAGACTTACTCAGCAACCTCACGTACCCACCTACTTGGTTTCCTAGGACCTGTGACTACACATTGGGTTAAGTGACAATAACTTTTAGTACTGCCACACTCTAAACCACACAAGACTGCTATCAGAAAAATAAAGAAAATGCCCATTGATCAAAAATTCTAGACTCAGGCTGGCAGTGCACAAAAAGACAAATGTGCATCCATGAGCCACTGGTAATGCATATGTTACAGCTCTGCTTACCTGTAAGTGATGTGAGGAGCAGACGTGTACCTTGTGAGAATTACACAATGAAAAATGATAAACCAATTTTGGACTAAAAATACAGTGTGTGACAGTTTTGCATTAGTGATAATTATGTGGTGAAATAAGGTATTCCAAGAAAAACACCAGTCTTGATTATTTTTTTCTAACTGAAGAAGCTAGCCGAAGAGACACTAGTTTGTGGTCAAATGCTGAACTCTCAGAAAAATCAGTCAAAATTAGATCACTCAGCAGTTTTATGGAAGTCTCTTAGTGGTGCTGCAGGAAACAATGAAGCAACTATATCATAGCAGACCATAGAAACCAAGACGTCCTGTGGCCCATGTTTATGAGAATCACTGTTATTTATTTTTGGCAGAGGGAGACATTATTTTCTCCAGATATAATGAATTTGGATTTTATAGAGCTCAACTGCACATGAGACTCCTTGTGTGCTATTTCTTAATGACTAGCAAGGTCATAGACCTATGTTTGTTTTGTAAGTGTTCCAAGATGTTGATGTGTTTAGTTCATAGGCATGTGAACATCTAAGCACACTTGACTTAGCATCAAGCCAGTTTTGATTATTCTTATCTAACCTCACAACACTCAAATTTAGTGGCAATTCTGATGCTTCATTGCTGGGTGGCTTATATTCTTGCAATTATTCTGTGCCTCTTTGCCTTTTTCCTTCACTGATGTCAGAAAGACCAACTCAGGTCATGAGAATTCTTCTCATCTTTGGAATCTGATCCCTTCTAAAGCTCCAATAGTTAGTCTAAATATTCCTGAAAGTCTTATCTTCTGAATATTCTGTGTTTAGGAAAAAGGAAGATTCTTAGCAGACATCAACATCATGGATATGACTGGTTTGTTTAGCAGTCTCTTTGTGGTACCATGGCCACCCTGTCAGCCCCTCTGTTTTGAAATCAGTAATTCTTTGTGAATGGATATAGTTAATAGTATAAAGCAAATTCTGGGGTACAAAAATATTTCAAAAAGTTCAAGATACACTCTGTTCAACATTGAATTAATTTTTTTGTGTGTTCTCTCAATCTGTAAACTGTACGTATTGCCTAGGTACAGGAACATTTATGGACAGACCTCTGTTTTAAGAACATTTGTATTAAAAAACTCTCCTCATGTAATCTGAAGGCTAATGATAGAAATTAACATGCTGTCTCAGTTCTTCTGGTGTGCTACAACAAAAGTACCATAGACTGACTAAAAATCAATGACATTTACTTCTTGCCTTTCTGAAATCTTAAAATTCTTAGATCAACCTGGGGGCAGATTTAGTATCTTGTGAATAATTGCTTTCTTAGTTATAGACAGCTGTTTTCTGTGTCTTCACATACCAAGAGGGACAAAGAAGACCAATTTCGACTCTTTTATAAGGCCACTAATCTCATTGAGGAGGGCCCCACTCTCATGACTATTTACCTCTCAAGGGAACTCACCTCCTAATACCATCATTTTGTGGGCTAGTATTTTAAATTTTATTTTTATGTGGTGCTGAGGATTGAACCCAGGGCCTCACATGTGCCAGGCAAGTGCTCTGTCACTGAGCCCCAGTGCCAGCCCTGGGCTAGTATGAATTTTAGGAAAAACCAAATTCAGTCTTTAACATATGTTTTCTGTCTTACTATGATCAATGATCATGATACTCTAAATCTAATGTCCAAGAAAACAATACATAAGATAAGCTAAAATGAGACCTAGGGATATCATTACATGTAGGCTTAAATGTAGATGTGTATCAAAGAGATGGGCTGATGACTTATCAAAAGGACATTATTTTTTAAAACCTGTTGTGGTTTATATGTATTTTTGACATGAAGCAAATAACATAGATGCATTTTTCTGATGATTCTGTTTACATTCAGTGTCTTGTTGCATGGTCCGTGTGGGCCTGCATGGGTGTTTTCCTCTCTGGAGGGGGTAAGACTGATGGAGTAACCAACACCTCCAGGAAACAGGTTCGGTGACACATTCTCAAAATTTATTAAGGTAGTAGAGCACTTTTATAGAAGAAGGGAGTCCAAGAACAAAGAACTGGTAGTATAACATGATATCTTGTGAGGCTTGTCCAATTAGGAGCTACATCGTTTTGCAAAGGGACAGGGGAAGAGAGGAGGTGGAGTCAAACTTCACTGGGGCAATGGCCAGTTGGTGGGTCTAGTCACTTGAGAGTGTGCCCCCAAGCATGAAAAATCCTGAGTGTCCTTCAGGATTTGTACTATTCCACAGTGGAGTGTAATGTGTACCTCAGTGGTTTCTTCTTACATCCCCACAATTCAGCTACACTCATTTCCATTCTCCAAAACTGGTATTCAGTGGTCTCTAATTATCCCACATTAATCACATGGTTTTTAGCTTTGTATGCCTGGCACTAAGAAGCTTATACCTCAGTGTAGTTTAAGTTTTGCTTAATAAGTCACTAGAATGTTTCTAGGTTTTATTGAAAGTGCTAAAGTGCAAGTGTGCATTGCCTCTTTCTATTTCTAGATGTACACAGAAGACTTTCTTACATCAGGATTTTGTTAGTCCTCCCTGTTTATTAGCCTTCCTCTCATACTCATGCATTAGAAATAACCTATGATCTTAAACATTATGAGTTACATCCCCAGATTGCACCAAAATAAGCATTTCCTGGGCTGGGATTGTAGCTCAGGGGTGAAGCACTTGCCTAACATGCATAAGGCACTGAATTTGATCCTAATCACCACATACAAAACTAAATAAAATAAAGTTTAAAAAAAGCTGAAATTCTTTCAAAAAAAGAAAGAAAGAAATATTTCCATCCTGTTTTCCAACAATAATCCTCTGTTTTCAGTTTTGCTATACATCTGCATCCCCAGCCCACTGCTGCCTCCTTGGTAGTAATGACCCTTGCTGGCATAATTCAGCTGCAAAGTCTTTTCCTTCTATTCAACTGTATTCTTTCCAGTCTTTTTCTAATTTGTTCTTTTCTGTCTCCATCTGCTTCTCCTGTGCTTCTTACCCTGACCCTTGCCAAGTTTTAACTTTTGCATATATTGAATCCTCTGTGTATATATATTACATTTGAAGAAAATTCATACTTTACACGTTATTATGATATTTGGGCTTCTAGCATATTGGATCACTTTGTTTGTTTACTTCATTTGTTGCTTAAATGTTGAATTTTTAATTATACAAGATCTTTGTGTTTTAGTTTGCTTGTGTATTTTAAATTTTGAAGCTGGCACCATACTATAAATTTCAGTTTCCCAAACTGAAATCAGAGATACTTCACAAAGGAGTTTCAAGTATAACAAAAATGGAGCATTTTCAGCATAATTTAATCCATATTCATTTCCTGACATGAGTATTCTTTTTTCTTTGATTAAATTGAGACAGGTGGTAACTTTAATCACTAGTCATTATCTTATATTCATCACATAGTTTTCTACTAAATTTCTTGTAAAATGTCATGATTACAACTATTTCAATTTTTTTTTGATTCACACTTCAATGAATGATAACTATTATTGCTCAAGGAAATGTTTAATCTACGAACAGTGTTGCTCAATGAATAGATGAATGAGCCACAATTTTTTGTCATAAATCATTTGCACACAGTTAGTAGTATTAAAAAAAGACACATGCAGAGCAGAAGAATTGCTTTAATATTGGAATATAACATTTAACATAAAATTCAAGTCATCATGAACATCTAGAGAGGAATTATTATGCAAATTATTTTTATATAGCATGTACATGGCAATATACAGCATGGAAATTAGGGAACATCTCATGACAGAAATCTTTAATAAGACTTCTATGTATATTTCCAAATATATTTTCATAAAATAAAAGAATAGGGTATTACTTTTTGAAAAACATTAATAAGATTTTAAGAATTAACAATGGAAGCACTGTTTAAATAAACTCAACACAATGACACTGGCTATAAACCCAGTGACTGAGGAGGCAGAAGCAGGAGGATCACAAGTTCAAGGTCAGCCTGGGCAACATGGTGAGACTCTGTGTCAAAGTAAAAAGTAAAAAAAAGGAGTTGCAGATGTAGTCTGGTTGTAGAATGCTCCTGGATTCAGTCACTAAGACTGCCAAAAACAAAATAAAACAAAGCAAAACAAAACAAAACCCTATCACTTAGACGTACATAAATCAACAAAATTAACGGAAGCTTCCAGATTAAGGGTTATGATAATTACTTGTGAGGCAAAAGTAAAATAATAATGGAGAATCTTTATTATGTTAAAAATAGGCAGTTATCATCCAGTATTAAAATTCTGTTAGCTTCATTTGTGTTCGCAAAACATATGAAAATAATATGGACCTGTTTATGTATTCAAGGAAGACAGACATGGAGGAGTACAAGAAATGACCTCTCAAGTGTCTAGGAATTCATCAATTCCAAATATAGTTTCCATTGCCATACTAAGGTTGAGGAGAAAAATCAATAGTAAAATTAGCAAACATTTCATAGCAATCTTGTTAGTTGTTAAATGTAATACATCCATTCAGATTATTGAAACTTCTCACCTCTCTTGTAATAAAAAGTATTTAAAAGACATTTAATGTAGTTTTCACTTTTTACCTGGCCCTTAGTCACTTCAGTATAAATCTCTTTTGTTAAGTCGAATTTTATTTGGAACTTTATAAATAAGTCAAATGGAATAAAAATATATAAGACATATTAAGTCACAAGTATCTCAATAAGCAAGAAATATGAGAAAGAGAATGGATTTGCAGAAAGGTGTTGCACATGTTTGCTAAATTAAACAATCAAGGAAAAATGATGCAACTTTTTAAAGTAAGTCACTACAGTGATAAATGGCAGCCCCTATTTAGTGCAGGAAGTAGAAACGGAAACTAAAGAGAAAACAAATGAGGCAACGAATGGATAGTAATATACAATTTGTGATATATAGAGAGTAGTAGCTGCAGGGCATGTTACGTAAGAAATGTATTTCATGTGACTTAGTGAAATTACAAGGTAAATATCTAAAAGTTGTAACATATTTATTCATTTATTTTCTTGGTGATAGTGTAATGTGAATATTCAATGATAATTTTAAAATACCAGACCACATTTTGTTATAGCTATGCAAGTCTATGCAAGCTCAGCAGTTGGCCAGGCATAAAAGGATTAAGAAGATAAATGGTCAACATGTGTAGCTACTGTTAGGATCAAACAGGTCTGGAATTCATGATGTTCAGTACCAGTATATGTGTCACTAAGGACATAAAGATATGGTAATTCATGGAGGGCTTTAGGTTTGATTGCATTATTACTTTGACTCTTTCTCTCTCTCTCTCTTTCTCTCTCTCTCTCTCTCTCTCTATATATATATATATATATATATGCATTTTTTTTTGTTATGGGGTGGGGGGATTGAATCACATGGTGCTTAACTACTGAACAACATCCCAAGCTTTTTAATTAATATTATTATTATTATCATTATTATTATGAGACAGGGTCTTGTTAAATTGCTTAGGCACTTTTTAATTACTGAGGCTAACTTTGAACCTGTAATTCTCCTGCACCAGCCTCCAGAGTCACTGGAATTACAGGCATGTGCCACTGTGCCTAGCTGAATATTTTAATATTGAATTTGTTAGCCAAAGAGCACAACATAAATATAGACCATGTGGTGAGAATAGAATATAATGCTACTGCTTTAAGCTGCAATGGTAGTATGCATTACACAGTTTCTAGCAAGGGAAGAAACAAATTTTCTGCTTCTAAGGGAAAACTAAACACCACATAACATTTATCTTGTAAAACCTCTTCTTGTTGTGTGGTAAAGAATTTAAGTTGCTCATTAGTCTTTTATTAGAGTAATTCAGTTTGCTTGCTATGGGGTAGACAACAGGATGCAGAAGTTTAAAAGACATTATTTTTCTAGCACTAATAGACAAACACTTAATACAGAATGCACTTAACATATTATGATTTACGCAAATTACCCCCAGTTTTGGTCCCAGCAGACATATCTTGGCATCTTATAGAAACAGAGATTGGAACATCTGTGCTTTTACTGAACAAATATCCTCCTAGAAGTTTGTCTATAGCAATACCATATGGAGGGAATGTTTCCACATTTTTTTCATTCATTTAGATATTACATGAAAAGATTTGTATAATTACTGAGATAAAATAGGATAAAAAGAAACTACTTGTAACATATTTATTCATTTATTTTCTTAGTGATAGTGTAATGTGAACAGATAATTCTTTTCATCATTTACACATTGTTTGCAAAAGAATACTTACTATTTATATTTGGAAAAGACTGCAGAATATAAAGTTGAAAAGATACAATGATAATAATTGCCAACACATAAATAGCATATACAGTAGCCGGGCCCTTTTCCAACCACTTCGGGCATGAGCTAGGTGTCATCATTCTATCTATTGTAAAGATGTGAAAACTGAGGCATGAAGAGAACTAATAACCCAACTAGTGGCAGTAAGAGTCAAGTCTAGGTTCTTAACCACTATGCCTTTATTTCTGAAAACAACAGAATTTTCCTAAGGAATAGGATGAAATTAATAGTTTGATTGAAAGTGGAATGAGTTAACTTTTTTAAAAATCTGTGAATGAATAGTAAACATTGAAACCTAACACTTTGTTGCAAGTTGTCTTCAATTCATTTAGTCACATACACACTTATCTAAAAATAAATAAGCACATATTTTCTAATCATTCCAGAAATATTTATTCATAGATTTTATCAACAAATTTTCTGTGTTGATTCGAATAGATTCATAAACAACCTGCAAGTAGCAGATAATTTTTTCTTAATTTGACTTATTTAAAATATTATGAACTCTCCCAGTATTTGATGAGCAGCTTCATATGTTAGAAACATCAAAAATAAGTTGAAAATTACAATTATAATTTTGCTAAAAATATCTATGATTTTTATTTTCATTTGTGAATTATGTTTTCCTTTGCTCCATTATCTCCAAGTGCAAAGGTAACTTGAGTGTCAATTCCTGCACTCAAGTATTTGTAGAATGAATTGGTCATTGTCTGTGTCTTTAGGCAGTCTCAGATAAGAATGGAAGACAAAATGTCTTAGGCTCTTCTGAGAACATTTCTACCAGAACTTTTTCCAGATAAGAAAGAATCTCTCATTAATTTAAAGGTTACATTTCTTAATACAGAATTTTTTCAAGGAGTATGAAATAAAAAAAATGAAAGACCAATGAGTAAAAGCATGCTTTGCTGGAAACCAGTATTTCTCATAATTCAGGGAAAAATGTGAATATAATAATTCTCAAAATAAAATGCATTTTAATAGTTTTTCCCACAGACCATTGAAGTGATAGGACCAAAGAATATTCAAAAGTGATAACCGTACTAGATAATTCTGGTACAAGGAGTTTATGTACCAACTTTCAAGAACATTTCCCCTAGTCTGCTATTTCTCAGTATATGTAATTCTGTAGTTCTTGATGATGCTTACCAATATTGAAAAGTACTGCATATTCTTTGATCTTTAAAATTAAAATTAAGGCAATCCCTGGTTTTCTCACTCCTACCCTCTTGGTAGAATTTAGTGGAGTTGTCAGGAGCAGTACTTTGAATTACAGTCTTTGATTGTCCTGGGCAGCAGCTATACTTTGGCTTTAGGAACTTCCTGTGCAAAGGCTGCAGGTAAAGACTGCCCAGTTGCTATGGTGATGCCCTGCTCAACTGAGGGTCTGTAAATGGAGTAGTACTATCAGTCTTGACCGTGAATTCAGACACCAGCGGCCAGGGGTAGAGAATTATGAGAGCAAAAAAAAGAGAATTATAATTGGCTGCCCAGAACTTTGTCCTTAAGCCTGCTTGCTTTGAAGAAACTTTCTCACAATAAACCTTTTGATGTTAAAACCTATATAATAAATGTGCAGAGCTAGCTCTGGGTCATTCAATCTCTATGAGGGAATGATGTCCCACCTGGTCTCAGCTTTTCCTCTATGTGTGTCTGTTTGTATTTTCTAATCTCCCATCATCCTTCAGTGGTTTCTGAATTACCTGCTGTGCAGGTAGCAGCATGGAATAGCACGGTCTATGCTTAGTGTGACATTGAAAAAGTGGCTAAGATTTTTACAGTTCTCCAAAACCTATGAGTCAAACAACCAAATATGCTATGATGTTCAAGTTCAAGGGCCTAAGTCTTCATGTAGTTTTTTTTTATGAAAGAACTGGTTTCTCATATTCTTTTCAGAGTTCTGTGGAGGCAGTTGTGGAGCCCTGATGAAAATCTAGAGTCTTTGTTACTACAAATACAAAATAACTCATCAAAACAACGGATATTCTTATTGCAACAAATATCATTTTTAAGTAATTAAGTTCCTCCTACTTGACTTTTTTTATTATTGTTGGTATTATTAGCAGTAATACTGTTTTGATTTGATAGGCCTTAAAAGGAGCAACTTGACACTTCTGCCTTCTGAAGAGGAGGAAATACATAGGACTCTGAGATATATTTAGAGCCTAGAATACTTGAGGCTTCTAAGGACAGTGAGCACATCACCATCACATCACCCATTTGTGAGAAATATTGTTCAGGTTTGCTAGAATTTAAAGTAAGTTTTAAAGATGAAAGTAAAAGAAAGCAAAGACCGTAGTAAATTTAATACTTTCAGACTTATCTTTAGTAGGTGTCCTTTATTTATTTCCAAATTGATCCAGATAATAGCAAAAGGAAAGATATAGGATATTATTTATTTATCTATCTATTTACTTATTTTCAGATATAGGAATTTAGAGAAAGAAAATTATACACATTAAAATTAGAAATCTTTAGAATTAGAAACATAAACGTACATCAAAAAGATCTCTTCCATCTTTCTCTGTCTTCCCCTCATAATAAAAAAAAATTTAATAAGAGTTCCTGAAATTTAGTTTGAACTAAGGTGAAATAGTTCAAACAAAATTTCAGGAATTTATATTTAAAAATCCATCCATGCATCCATCCATCCCAATTTACCTATCTGATCTAGCACCAATTAATGTCATTAAAGAAAAGATCAAGTTGCTCCTGGACATCATGGAATGTATTCCAATTCAGGAAAGGAGTAGGACCAATTTAAGTCCCTTCTAACACATATTCTTGGAGCTAATGACCATTTGCCACTCATAATGATACATCATTTTGTGTCTCTGAAAATATCAATTAAGAGAGTGTATGAGTTAAACACAATTAAGCATAATGGATATTCCACAATGTTCCTATTTCCTACTCACAATCCAGCAATAAACATGATAAAAATAATGTCTTTCTCTCTCATTCTCTTGCCCCTCTCCCCATTTGTATATTTGTCTCTGTCTCTGTGTTTCTTCCTTTGCATTATAAGATAAACTACATTAAACTATTTTAGTACATATAAATATGTTGTGCTTTTTACCTAACAAATTCTTTTACAAATTCAGATAATGTTACATGTATACTAAGAGACTTCCTGCCATATAACCACCCTCACCTTTCCCCTTCAAGATTTTTAACAGAATGTACAGCAGAAATTCTTGATATCCTTACTTAGGTTTATTCACCTTTTGTCTATAGATTGTCTTGGGATAAATTTACCTATTGCAAAGTAAGTAGCTGATAGGTGTGTTAACGTGATTTCCCCAGCACATAGATTACATTCAATTAAGTGCAATATTAAAGTTGAGTTGCATGTGACATAGAATTTCTATATTTCATTCTTAGAAGTAGCATGATGGTTGCAATATATAGAATTTAGTATGAAGAGTTTATTAGAGAAAATAGGGCTTAGGTCAGGGTCGTCTTTTTCAGTCTAGAAGGAAGATGACAAGCTTGACCTAAAGCAGCTTTATGACTTCCTGTTCATTTCATTTGAACTTCAATTTTAGAAAGACTTTTCAAATTAATAAATAGGCACCAAATTCATGTGAAAATGTCACCTTTCTACTTTTGAAAAGAAAATATTTGTGGAGCTTGATCCATGTTACTTTCAATGTTTGTGGGTTTCTAAATATCATGGTAATTGAAGACATTTACATCTGATCTCTCCTCAATTTCAGGACTGAATGAAAATATATTCAAGGCAAGCAATCTTGCCTTGATTCACTTAAGTGTAAACTGGAACTCATCGCTGTACCCCCCAACTCCCAGCAAACTGGCAAAAGAACTAAAAATCTAATTCACAAGTACATAATTGTTTTCAATAGGTCAGGTACTTAATTAAAACTCATATTTCAGATGAATAATTACATGGCATTTTGGCCTATATCTGCACATATTCACACATGGTTCTAACAAAGGTGAACATAGGCCTTGATTATTGAAAGATTATAACTAAACTATAAAATATATAGGTTTAAGGGAGCTGATTCATCAACTGAACAATCAATAAATGAATGCACAAAGCAGGATGCTGAATTATTAAGTTACCGTGAGAAACACAACTTAAAGACCAGCTCATTTTGTCTTGATGAAGACAAACTATATAATGTTTATTTAAAATTTATTAGGGTTCAAGGATACACAGAAATTGTATACATTCAATGTGTATACCTCGATGAGCTTTAACATACATAAACTTGATTAAATTTAGTTTGACCACAATTAGCATACTGAACTGAATAAACTTACTGGCACCCAGTTTTATAGGGGTATTCAAAGCAAAATTTCCTATTAAATGAGGAAGCTGCTTCTTCTGAGAGTAGCAGAGATACATTGATTAAGACTCCCTGGATTATACAAATGTCACATCTATCAATGAAATTTGTGAAGATAATTGCAACAAAACTGAACAAATTTTACTCTTTTAAATAAATGATATTCTTTTCTTCCCTTGAGACTATACCTGTCATTATGATTACATCCTTCTCAGTTCCTCTCAGCCATATATTTTGAGACCAATTTATATCAGTTGAATTATTGCTACTTTCAATTAATCTGATTCAATGGCATCAGCATGTGTCTTTATTAATAAAGAAGATTAATAAAGAAGGAACCAAAATACAAAACTTAGGGACACTTTAATGTGACCTCTGGTGAAATCATTGTGCTTTCATTTTTCCAATCACAGATTTTCAGTTTCTTTAATTAATCATCATCTCTGGCCTTGGATTATATCTTTTAATCTTTTTATTGATAAACATTTCCTGCTACATCTATGTTAGGTAAAAACAAAGAAAAACCTGTTATAGGCCATGTCAATATTTGGCATTTTTTAAACTAATAAATATTTACTAAAGGCAGATTTGAAATATGCATTTATGCATGCAACCGCCATTCAAAAGAATAGACACACACACACACACATACACACACACACACACACACACACACGGTGAGAAAGAGAAAAGAGAACTTTCTCACTCTAGATCTCTAGATTATTCCTTTGTGCCCTTATCTAGTCAATCCTCCAAAGAGATAATTATATTCTTTATCTTTTTATCTCCCAAGAGACCAGGAGTGAAGGTGTACCTAAATGTCCAAAGGGTTCCTAAAGTGATTGATTGAAGTGATGTACATTACCACAAGACAGATGTGAGAATTACATTTTATCTATATCCCCTCTGACATTTGTATTGTCAGTCTTTTGTTTTGCGTATAGCCACTAATTAAAATGCTATCAGGTATAGAATTGCACATCTTTGATCTCTTCAAGTGCATTTGCCTAATGAATAATAATGTTGAGAACTTTATCATGACGTTTCTGATGTACTTACATGGTAAATTTTAAAATTGGAGTATTTGGCTTTATGTCCAGGATGTAAATCTCTGTCTTATGGCTTTCCTATTGATTTTCTTCATGATGATTTTTTTAGAAGTCACTTATTATGATTTGAATCTGGAATGTTCCCTCAAAGGTTTACTTGTAGAAACCTGGCTTCCCAGTGCAGCAATATATTCAGAGGTGGCAACTTTGGGAAGTAACTGTATCATGAGCAAGGTAACTTCAGCAAAGAATTGATCCATTAAGGAATTCATAGCCAAATGCATTATTGGGAGGTGGAGGAGAGAGTGGGTAAATGGGCATGCCTTGGCGACCATAGTTTGTGTCTGGCTCCTCCCCACTCTGCTTCCTGGCTATCCATGAGGCCAGGAGCTTTACAGAATTTGTACACAATCCATTGACTATTTTCAAGGTCACTGATCCTTTCTTCCACCTTTTGGAGTTTGCTTTTAAACACATTGACTATATTCTTCATTTCTAATATTACATTCTTCATTTCAAGAATTTCTATCTGTATTCTTTTGATAATAGTCATCTTTCTGCTGACAGTAGTCTTCCTTTCACAAATATTATCCACCTTTCCACTAGATCCTTTTATTTATTTTTCATTTTTTTTTATTCCTAGGTTATGTTTTCTTGAACTATTGAATTTTAAGAATTTCTTTTTTATTGACTGGTGGACATTGTGCTTTAAAGAACTTTAAATGAGTAAATAAATTGTACTCCCTAGAAAAGGGCAAGAGTTTTTTTCCTGTCAGGCAGCCACTGTGGAGGAGTGCTGTGTATCTCGTATATATGTGTGCTACATCTTGGTTTTATGGTAAATCTCTTTAGATTAATCTAACCAGAGTTTCCAAATCTTTTGAGAACATTATCATAAATTTCCCCCAATGGTTTCTGAAATGTAGTACAAGATGAATTTTAGAGATCTTTATATGCTTTAGAGTTCACCCACCTGCATGCCAAACCAGGGTAGAGCTCTCTGCTTTTTAAGAAGATGACAGTCATGCTAGTTATTAGAAGGTTTTGTTTGTTCTCCAGTCCATCCTAGATTTTGTGTCATGCTGTCCTGCTCCACTTGCCGCAGTGTTGTGGCTAGGCACTGCAAGAAAACCAGGGGTAACTTTGAGAAACTTCTCTCAGCATTTCTCAGTGTACCTGTTTTGTTTTGTTTTGGTTTAATCCCATTATCTCCATGAGTTCAGTTAATACGTGTAAACAGTTGATATGGGGCCTCAGGATGACTTTGTGGCTTAAGATCTGCAAATTAAATACACAATTTAGGCATGACTTCAAGAAATTTGTTGAAATTTGGTAGGCTTCTCCTTAAACCCCTCTATTACCCTTTTATTTTTTATTTTCCGCTCTGTTTGGGATGGAAAATTCCCTAGGGCTCTTCTCTGTTAGAAAAACCTTGCCCTATTATTCAATTTAGTTCATTTATATGTCTTTACATCCTCAGCTATTTGATAGTAAAAATAAATTAGAAAAAATAACTATGGTGTTGAAACTTTACTTGTGTCATTCTAATTGTTAGTGGGATGGAAGACTCCTTTAAATCTTTTAAAGTCCTTCTATGACCAAAACTTATTTCCATTTTAGATCTGTCCATTAGAAGCCATTATCCACAGTGACTGTTAAGGGATTTAATTTTTTTTTTTTTTTACACAACTAGAGAACACATACATACATTTAGTTTACTGAAGAAAACCAATTGAACTGAATCTTATAATCCAAAAAACAGATGCTTATAAATTAAAGAGTAAGGTGTCATTATTTCTTAAAGAACAAATTTGCAAACAGCTTATAAAATGAAGTCACATGTTATTACATTACAGTCAAAGAAGTCATTTGCCTCTTTGTTGCCCTTTTTGAAACCTGTTTATAGCAGTTTATTTTGTTTTACAAAAGGAAAAGACAAGCAACAAGAACATACTATTAATAGCATATTACTGTATCACTTCCAAGTTTGTCTAGCATTTTTACAAACAGTATATTATTTTCTTGTTAGAAATAACATAAGGCATATATTATTGTATTAATTTTACTGTAGAGAAAAGGGACTGGGAGGTGTCAGAACAGGAATTTAAATTGTACAAGCTAACTCTGCTGAGATAGACAAGAAAAGATGAGGGGAAGGTGCAATATTTAGTAGCTGTAACATGGTTTGTGTGTTTAAAAAGACTGTGTTTACAAAAAACAGTGGAAGTGTTTCTATTAGTGACTTGCATTTGACTATCAATCTGCAAACTTGCCTGATGGATTTAATAGAAGAGATGTAAGTAATTATCTAATGTGTTTGGAAAAGAAAAATGGAAGGTAGCATTTGGCTCCCTTTTCCAACATACCTATTTGACTTCCACAATTAAAGCCACTTAATCTCTGCCTACCAATTAAACTCTACCTCCACAGACAAGAGGAGCAATTGAACAGAACAGGAAATCTCTCAAGGCTATTATTCAAAATTTGGGAATTTAGAAGCAATTGAAGATTTGGGAACCAGGCCTAAAATAAATCATTTTGTTTTGATCAAACAAATTTATTCTTACTTCAGTAGATGCTCCAGATGTTTAGATTTTAGTTATTTGAGACAGTGTATAGAATATTATTTTGTATATAACTTTTAGAAAATGTGTTTTCTTATTTCTGCCATTATGTGAAAGATCAGTCTGCAGAAGAGGCATTGAAAGAATTTGAAAATGGTTTATTTTCCTAGAAACACACCCAAAATATGTGTGAATATCACTAAAACTGCTCATAATTGCATGTTGCTTTCAGATAAGAAACATTTTCACATGCATATTCTCAAGTTTATTTCAGCTCATCTTGTAAGGAAGCTTTTTCTATCATTATCTCGATTTTATAAATGATAAAACCTGAATTTGGGATCATAAAATGATTACTCAGATTAATCAGCCAGTAAAAAATTCAAATTTTGAGATATGTTCACAGCATAACCCAGTTTGAACTAATGGTTTGCTCCAGAAGAGAGATTTTATATATATATATATATATATATATATATATATATATATATATATATTATATATATATATATATAAAAAAATATATATAGAGAGAGATATTTTATATATACATATAAAATATATATTTTCTTATATATATATGAAGATGTATGTGTGTGTATGTTTGTGTGTGTGTGTGTATGTGTATATAAAACATTTGTTTTTAAAATATCAATGCCCAATCCTACCTCTAGGAGCTGATTTAATTTGTTTGAGTTCCGTACTTACCATTTACATTTTCAAGCCCTATGGATTTTTAAATTTTGATAAGTAAAGAGAAGAAAATTGATGGTTAATAGTAATAGGTATTCCCCTCACAATACCAGTTCTGCCTCAGATACCATTCTATTTCTATATGTGGCAAAATATTAATATTCATATTATTTTATGTGAACACATTTTATTTTGTAGGATGGAATGTTTGTATCATTTATCATTCTTATGAAATAATTTGTAGATAATTTCCTGCTTTACTTCTACCAAAGGGGATGTTACAGTTTGAATCTGGACTTCTCTCCAAAGGTGCTTATGTTGAAGGCTTGATTCCCAACTGGTGGTTATATTGGAAGGTAGCAGAAATCTTAGCAGGCTCTGCTTCCTAGATACCATAAGATGAGCAGATCTGCTCCACCAATTCTTTCCATCATGTTGTTCTGCCTCACCTCAGGTCCAGAAACAACGGAGTCAGCTAACTATGAGCCTAAATGAATCTTTCCTCCTTTAAGTTGTTTTCCTCAGTTTTTTTGTTTGTTTGTTTGTTTTTGCACACACCCTCCCCCCCAGCAACCAAAAACTGAAAAATGAACCCACAGAGGAGAATTTTTTCTCTTTTTGTTTTTTGCTTTTCTGGTACCCAGGATTGAACTCAAGGGCATTCAATCACTGAGCCACATCCCCAGCCCTATTTTGTATTTTATTTAAAGGTAGGATTTCACTGAATTGCTTAGAGCCTCACCCATTGCTGAGGGAGGGTGACTTTAAACTCTCAATCTTCCTGTCTCAGCCTCCTGAGCTGCTGGCACCTGGCAAGATACTCTTTTAAAAATTAAATTTTTCCTTATAACTTGTGGTTGTTAATATTTTGGTCTGCACATTTTATAGCTTAAGTGCATAAAGAAAAATAAAATCCCCAAAAGATAGATAAACACAGAGAAGAGGAGAAGAGATCTTTTAATAAAAAATGGGAACTGGTATTAGAGAAAGAGGATCAGACTCAAAGAGATGGAAATCTCAGATGTCCACTTTATAGAATAAGATTACGCACAATTTGACTCCTGAATCCTATTGTCTTTCCCCTGAGCTGTATCTTAGAACTCCATCTCCTATGTCAACTCAGTTTAAGCAACAATATGAGTCTTGGAAGCCTCCTCTGAACTTAGCTGTTGGAATTGCCTTCTACAACTAATTTGCTTAAAATACCTAATAAATAAATAAGTATGGGGAAGACCTAGCATGGCTATAGTTAGGCTTCCTCTCTGAGACATCTGGCCAGCTGTGTTTTAGTACGTAGTCAAGGTTATAAACACTCTGATTCAGCTTACGTATTCAATGTTATAAACATCTGCTTGTGAGCATACACTTACTTAAATAACTGGTAGGCACTCTACCTTTTTGGGGCAGCATATAAAAAACGCTTATGGAAAGACTCAGGGACTGAGGGCTAGGGGGCAGGGTTGGGGGTGTTGCTGCCTCCAACAAAGGCATGTCTACTATCCCAACTGCACCTAACCTCTTTCATCTGCCAGGATCCTGAAACTGTTTCCCAGGGTTTGAGCCCCTATAGGACAATAAGTTTAGAAATGATTTGATTAAGTTGTATAATTAATTCCTTTACTTTTAAAAATCTCCTGTTTAAAAAGTCAAAAAATGAAACACAAAGGCTTGAGCATACATTTTCATGGCAACCATCAACTGATCATTATTTTTCCAGCAAGGGGAAGGATCAACAGTAAAGTCATGTACATTTTTTTCTACTTCTGTGCTCTACATCATAGTCACTATGATGAGTAATTGAGAGAATTGTCTCACTTGAAGTTTAAAAACTCCATTAAAAACCAAAAATTGGGATTATGGACCTAAGATTAGTTAATATATCACAATAAAAAAGGCAGCAAAGAGAGGATAAGGAAAACATTTTGTTTATTTCCAAACCCGTGGTGCTACTTATAATGCAAAGGCAACACTGATTATGCAATATTCTTCTATAAAATTACTTGTTTATAAACTTTTGACAATGATCTCATTATATATATTATTTGTATAATCCCAATATTTCATAATATGAATGGAATTTCTGCACCATTTATTTCAATGGAACTGTGATTACTAACAACGTTATCCAATTCAGTTTCGTATTAAATTGGTGCCTAAAAATTTGGTTTGCTCCAAGCTGTGCAGTTATTGCATTAACTTTAAAGCTTAGAATTCAGTTATCTTTGAATTCAATCTCTACTATACAATATTATAAAACAACATAGAACAATTACATTCAAATATTTAAAAGTAGTTTAAAACACAAAGAAGACACGAAATTCTACAAATGAGTGCCAAACAGCCTTGTTGAAATTGCAAATAATAGCAAATTATATTTCAGTAATTTTCAAACTTAAAATAACATTATTCCTAAAATGAAACAAAAAGCAATTAAGTATGTGGTCTAAGGTAAACTTACTTAGAAAAAACATTAAATCCTCAAGTAAAAGAAATAATATTTCATATGAAATATTTCTAGATTAAATATTAAATCATAACAGATATATAGCTGTATAAAATATACATACATAAAAGTCAGACAGGTAATTATGACTAATTTACCTTGAGTTAGTTTTTATAAAAATATTAAATTCCTCCATTTAATATTAAAGGATACAAAAACAATAAGACTGCTTTTACTAATTTCAGAGGACTAGAATTGTTAAAAATGTTGTGGCATGGGACGTATTGCTATGAAAATAAAATACAGCACCCCTTCATGCTCAAAACACTAGAAAAATTGGGATAGTAGGAATGTTCCTTAACATGTAAAGGCTATCTATGCTAAACCTGCAGCCAACATCATTCTAAATGGAGAAAAATTGAAAGTATTCCCCTTCAAAACTGGAACTAGGCAAGGACGCCCTCTTTCACCATTTCTATTCACCATCATCCTTGAAATGCTAGCCAGAGCACTTAGACAGACCAAAGAAATTAATGGGATGCAAATAGGAAAAGGAGAGCTCAAACTATCCCTTTTTGCTGATGACATGATTCTATATTTAGAAGAGTCGAAAAATTCCACCAGAAAACTTCTGGAACTCATTAATGAATTCAGCAAGGTAGCAGGATATAAATTAATGCTCATAAATCTAATGCATTTTTATTCATAAGTGGTGAATCCTCTAAAAGAGAAATTAGGAAAACTACCCCATTCACAATAGCATCTAAAAAAATAAAATACTTGGGAATCAATCTAACAAAAGACATGAAAGACCTCTACAATGAAAACTACAAAACACTAAAGAAAGAAATTATAGAAAAATCTGAGAAGATGGAAAGATCTCCCATGTTCTTGGATAGGCAGAATTAATATCGTCAAAATGGTCATACTACCAAAAGCGCTATACAAATTCAATGCAATTCCAATTAAAATTCCAATAATGGACCTCATAGAAATAGAGCAAGCAATCATGAAATTAATTTGGAGGAATAAGAGACCCAGAATAACAGAAGAGTGAAGCAGGGGGGGTATCATAATACCAGACCTTCAACTATACTACAGAGCAATAGTAACAAAAACAGCATGGTATTGGCACCAAAATAGGCAGGTAGATCAATGGTACAGAATAGAGGACACACAAACAAACCCACATAGATACAGTTATCTCATACTAGACAAAGGGTCCAAAAATATACAATGGAGAAAAGATAGCCTTTTCATCAGATGGTGCTGGGAAAACTGGAAATCCATAGGCAGCAAAATGAAACTAAACCCCTATCTCTCACCCTACACAAAACTCAACTCAAAATGAATCAAGTACCTAGGAATTAGACCAGAGACCCTGCACCTAATAGAAGAAAAAGTAGGTCCAAATTTTCATCATGTGGGCTTAGGACCAGTTTTCCTAAACATGACTCCCAAACCACAGGAAATAAAAGCAGGAATCAATAATTGGGATAGATTCAAACTAAAAAGCTTTTTCTCAGCATAGACTCTAAATAAGAGAATATATTCTAGTTTTCATTGTTAATTATACTTGAGTTATATATCTAAGGACTTTGAGATTTGCAACATTTTCCACCTTATATTACTAATATTAGTAATATAAATAACTGTTAAATATGAATTGGGTTTGTTTAACTTAAGTCACTGCTAAGAATTATGACATCAGTCTAAAATGTTACAGGTACTACATTAAGCATATTGATTACCTAGAAGACTGTTTTCTTTTATATACAAGAGGAAATTTTTATATGTAGACAATAGTCACATAAAAGAAAGAATAGTCTCATGGAATTTCAGCAGCAGTCAGAGTGAAAAGACACAATAACTCTCTGCGTAAAATAAATGTTCAGAAACCATGCAGGACAAGAGCAAATATGGGATTGTAGGATTTTACATAACTTGTGATCCTTTGATTAGGCCTAGACCTATTGACTTAGGGATTTGTTAGCATTTTATTTTCAAGATTTCTTTAAACTCCTAAAAGTTTTTGAGGACCACAAAGAATTTTTTAATGTAGTGAATATTGTCCATATTTATTAAAATAAAAATTAACCTAAGAAAATTTAGCATATTTATGTTTTGGTTCATTTAAGAATAGAAGAAGTAAGTCCAATATGGTTTACATGACTGATACAATTTTTATAAAAACCACAAATATTTCAGAGATAACAACTAGTGAGTATAGTGATGTTATTTAACCTTTTGAAATATCTTTTTACTATGTGCCTTAGTAGAAAACTGCTAGATTCTTTTATTTGCTTCAGTATTTATTTTTCTACACATAATTTACATTCTAGGAAACTTTTATAATTAAGAAAATTGAAGTTAAAAAAAAACCAAAATTATATTATTAGTATAAAAATAGTTTTTAACCTATCAGCAAAAGCATCTAAGAACCTGAAGGGTCCTAGGACCATACTCTGACAACTCAAGTAATTAATTCCAAAATCTGATTGCCATTGGAATCAGTGGCAAGCCTTGAATAGCCTACATCATTCCCTCAGAGAGCCTGATTTAATTGCTCTGTAGAAAGTGCCAGATGTAAGTAGTTGTACAAGTGTCCAGCTTCCTTTGTTTGATTTTTTAGGGGACTGGATTGTTGATAGAACTCAGGGAATTGTACATGTTAGGTAAGCACTCCATCACTCTACCTCTGAGTTACACTGTCAGCCCTCCCAAGTGTTTTCAATATGCTAGGGTTAAGAATTTGTGGCTCTGAAATAAAGAGTGTAATGGAACATGTCTTTATCTTAATGCTTTTACATCTTTACAAATGTAGATCATCCTCTATTTACTCATTGGGATTTTATTTGGTGAGATTACAGATAGTTCAAATATATATTTTATTTAATACAAAATTACACATTGTAGTATACACAGTGGTGAATTATTACTCCAATGACACAACTCTTCTCAGTGAATAAATGTGAAAAAATAAGTCAGATAAAATTGTCATTCTTACTTAATTTAAATTAAAAGGTTGCTTCTGTGACAGAAAACGTGATGTGTAGCTGATAAAGACAATGTGTGCCAGCATTATTACTCACAGCAGCAAAAGAGAAGGAAAAATGTCAAATCTAGGTGTCTTTGCTTTCTATTAGAGCTTATATTTTATTACATGTATTCCAGTGTAACAGATAACATATCTCTGGAAAAAGCAGATGTAAAAAATGAGAGTACATATGTACTTTCTAAATATCCAAATATACAGTGACTAAAATATTTGCAAGACCTAAAGATGTATGCCTAAAAAGTAAAGCATCAGTATTACTGATTTTTAAATCTGAATTTTCTAGAATTTTAAAATCATAACTTTTGAATTATTTTATATTCTTTATTCAAGTCCTCAATTTTAAAAGTAATTTCATTACCTCAGCGCTCCTATCCTTCTCAAAAAGATAAGATCCATGGACTTAAATTAGAGGTGAATTTTCTCCTACAGAGAATTTTTTCCTGGATTGGTCATAGATGAGAGAATTTTCCATTGTTACAATTGAGAAAGAGCTATCATTCCATCTAGATTATAGAGGTCAGGGATGCTGCTTAATTTAATGAACAATTATTAAGTAAAGCAAACTCAGAAAGTATAAATGATAAACATAACTCAGAAAATATAAGTGATAAATATAACTATTTTCTATGAAAACTGAGTTTAACGTTATGAAAATTAAATGGTAGTTAAAACAAGCAACTGGTTAATCCAGGTGCAGCTTAAACCACTGCAAATTTTAAAAATCCTTCAATGCCCAAGGATCCTTATCCCCAACAAATTAATATCTGGCCCCAAATGTCAGTTATGCCAAGATTATGAAACTTTCATTAGATGATAGACTAACAATTCTTTTTCCATTAAAATTTCATTACTAACATTTAAAACCACAAAGTAGTTTGATTACTGAATTAATTTTTTCAATTCAATTCATTTCTAAGTGAATGGAATGATTAAAATTATTGCTATTAACAATACTCATAGATTAACCAAATGGCAGTGAGCCTTAAGGAAACCTGCCTATTTATAAATGGTCATTCAAAGAAGCATTTTCTTGTCATTTGCTTTAAACCTTTGAATACCATTTATAGCACATTTCTCCCAGTTTTGTAATATACCTGAATATTTTTATATTATGAACTATTTTTGTAATAGTATTATAATACGAAAGCATTCACAATAGAGTGTTGAAGATACTTAACATGTGGACTCCCAAGGTGAGTTTGACTTCAGATATCTTCAACATTGAAACACTGAGGAGAAATATATGTATACTATGACTGGGGAGACACTGCCAGAAACATGCCTTTGAAAAAACTATTTCCCCTGCAGTCCCATTCTAAGTGTCTTTTTATTGGGTTATCAAGTATTTAAAGTGTCAAACCTCCAGAATTACTACATAAAAGGCTAAGTAATCCTGAGAGAGGAAGAGCAATTTTGTTGTCATTTTATGGCTACTTAGCTAGTCATGGCCAAAATCCTGGGGTAATGGGCAAGAAGAATTTTGCTAAATAAGTGCATGGGGTTTTAGTCACTTGAACTATGAAGTACAGAAACGCAGACTTAATGAACCCACATTCCAAACCCTTTCATCTAATTCTACTATTTCCTTTCTATTCCAAAATTTAGACTATTTTTCCTTTAAGAAAATAAATTACTTCATGTATTCAAAAGATTAGAAATAGGATCTGGAGCATGGATACTAAATGTAGAAGAAAAAAAAACAGAACTAAAGATTCATTTTAAATGAATCCTCTTTAACTGTTTCAAATATATGACTGTACCTTAGAAACCTTTGATATTGTATGTGTGAGACCAGTAATTAGCAGATTGGAAGAATCAAATTAGGGAATTATTAAAACTTGCTAGGCATTTAAACTTTCAGAAGAATGATAGAAATAGGAAAGCATTAAATATTGGTGTATATTTTGAACATTATATTTTTAAGACATTCGGATACATTGAATCACTATTCTTTCATGTAGTCAAATAATTTTGCTTTAATATAATTGATGTTTTAGCCTCAATTCTTATATATCAGTGTTTTTTAATAAAAATTTGTAGTAGTTTAAGCTGCACCTGGATTAACCAGTTGCATGTTTTAACTACCATTTAATTTTCATAACATTAAACTCAGTTTTCATAGAAAATAGTTATATTGATCACTTATACTTTCTGAGTTATATTTATCACTTATACTTTCTGAGTTTGCTTTACTTAACAAATGTTCATTAAATTAAGTGCAAAAACACAAATAACCTTGGCAGATTTCAGAGTTGATGTTTGCAAAGTGAAACCTCAGATGATCATTTCAGGTTAGCGTACCTTACAAAATGTATTACCTTGAAAAAATATTGACTTAAAATGGAGGTCAGTTACACATTTATGAAGTAATTCTAAGAATATGGAGTGCATTGGGGACTGAATTATTTTTTCTGCATACTATTTATGAGTTAACTATGAGATACAGACCATTTCCATGGATGTTTCTTTTTCAAATATATCATTGGCCTTACACAAGATTTGATCAATTTTCTAGTACCACTACCAAAGTTCATGATTTCAAACCATCTTGATAATGGTGTATATTCAATATCAGATATTTATGACACATCTAAATAAACTAGAAATTAAAATTTTTGAGAGGATTGACAGAGATCATTAAATATCTAATTGTTGAGTGGGGAATCTGTTGACCTGCAAACCAGACTACACTCAGGAAAAATATAGAATAACTATCACCTTCTGCAGGAAGCAGACAGTAAGGCAAACCAGCACATATTTTATGCTCACAACTCAGTAGAAATACATGTTATAAATTTAGCTATCAGCTTTGTTCTCATTCCTTCTACTTGGGCTTTAAGGAAAGGCTAGGAAAAGTAAGAATAAGTGAAACAGTCTCTGAAAAGGCAGTGTTTGGGATGAAAACAGATAACTTTCCTTCCTCAAAGTTGGGATGATCTGATACAAGATACCCACAAGCGAACACTAGGAATGTCTTTTGGAAGGAAGAACTGACATTTTGTTATTGTCTTAGATGGCTTAATTGGCAGATCCTGCCAGTCTTGTTACTACCATTGGGATGATGCTAGTTCTCCTGAGAGACTTATTGGAGAAATCAGTAAGTCTCCAGGAACTGGGGAGCTAAATATAGAGAAAGATACATCCTTCTTGAATTAAATTTCTTGAAGTGAGAAGCCTTCTTACAGCATGAAGAAAAGAACGGACTGTGAAGGAGCTTGCCTGGGAAAAAGATTGGAAAACATGCGGAAAAGTCCTTGGAAAGTCCAGAAGATAGTACCATACTTTTCTGTGACTTTGTATACAGAGTTACACTGGTTACATAAGAATGAAGAATAAATTCCATATATTTTTGAAGAGAAGAGTTTCTCCTCAAGAAAAAGTGTTGAGATGCTGAACCATTCTTGGAATGAAAAGGACATTTGGTTTGTCTGGCTTTTTCTGAGTGTCTGTTGGAGGGACTGGGAATGGGGAGAATCTAAGTACCAGCTCCCTTGAAAACTCTGGCTTATGCTGGTAGCGCAAAATAGCTACAAACGTGTCTAAGAAAAAGTGAATCAGGAATGTTCTCCCCTATCTACCAGGTAACAAGAGACTTAGGAAGACCTCTGTCTCCTTCTCCCTGCTTACATTTCCAATCTCAGAGAAGCACAAAGAGGAGCTGATGACAGGGGAAAGCTTGAGAAAATAGGATAGGAGAGTCCAAGAGGACAGTACTGGACTAGATTATTCATAAATAAATTAGGTGAGAATCTATGTGAACTGTTTAGCTTGCTGTGCAGAGATCGGAAAGGATAATTTAATGGACTACAGATAAAGGCAATAATTGTTGGGAAACAAAATCATTTCAAAATAATTTTCCCTACCGAGTTGAGAGTGCTCAATAAGCCAATTACTGGTTCTAGGGTTGAAAGAAGACGGATGTTTGAGTGGGGTATGTTTATCAATTTTCAGTTTATTAATGAATTTTTTGTTATTTTGACTTTAATTTATCTCTGTAATCTCATCTGAGGATAGTTTATTAATATACACTTAGATAATATAAACCTCTGGAATATTTTGGGTTACTGTATCATTTTTCCCTTATTGAGCAAAATTAGAATATGTTATTTACATTTCCACTAAATGATTAGATTAATTTAAAAACTGAAGAAAACAACAGCTGTTAAAGTCTTGATACTTTAAAGCACCCCATCTGGAGTACTTGTTGAACTAATTAGTTGAAGTCAAGAAATATGCTCCTGAGATTAATTCTATGGTCAGTTTCAAAAATGATTGTTTATGTTCTCTAAATCATCACATGCTTTTTTTAAGTGGCACTCAAGATAGAAAATTTTACTGGGAATATTAGCATTTCTTTGAGATGTATCCATTTTAAGCATGAAATTGTATACCATTATCATGAACTATTTGTTGAGCACTGTTTTGGGCCTACGTCCTAATTTAAACAGTGGCAATATTCTTGCCATATACATATTCATAGTTTTGAGAGTCTTCACAAAATGATACAGTAGGATATGATTAAAGAAGTGTCATGAGAAAGTATGCTCAGTAAACTAAACGCAAAGGAAACATTTTAAACTCAGTCTTAAAATTTGTAGGCTTTGAAAAGTAAATAATTAAGCAAGTTATGAAAAAGGAAGAGGAGTTTGACAAACAAATCATGTTAAAAAAGGATTTCTCATGAAGTATGCACAGAGCTGATATGAAAGACACTGGTAGCTATGTGCAGCATATGTTTTTTGGATGCCTGTATGAACCTATGGTAGGAGGGAAGATTTAGAATGAGACAGAGACCAACTCATAAACCTTTTCTGGTATAAAAGGTGAATCAATTATAGCTTTTTCAAAACATCCACAGGAAACTTCATATACTTCTGAGTATGGTAGAACAAGCCATCACTGGGTAAGGAACAGTCTATCATCTCCTTAGCAATCATTGGGACAGATTTCAGTGTTTGGAAATATTGCATGCAAACCATCCCATAATTCAGGTTTAGCAGATTAGACAAATCTTTTTTTAAAGAAATTACTTGTATAGACATATTATAATCATCATCACATCTTTCATAGCTTATGCTTTATCTCTGGAATGAGTAATAACTTCTCATGGGCTAAATTCATCATGATAAAATATCTGTACCACAGACTGACCACGTAAGTATTGTATTGGTGATATAATAGCACATTAGAAATGTTCTTATTGTCCTCTATATAATTTATACATTCAATAGAATATAGACTATTAATATGATTTACCCTTCAAAGAAGCAATAAATTTTAGAAACAAGTAATATTATTAAATTTATGCATTTATTAAGAAATATTAGGTTTTATTAAATACTCTTTGGTCCTACCTTGTCAAAAACAAATGGAAAAAAGAAAAAATATTTTCTTATTTTACTTTTATGTGAAATAAAATCCAATTTATTTAGACAAAAGTTCTCTTTCCTTCGTGGTAAAGATGAGATTCATATAATACTATGAGGTTTAATGAATAAAAATACAATATAGGCATAACTCATGGTATTTGGTACATATGTACACTATAAAAAGTGCTTATTATTTATCTGAAATTCAAGTATAACAGGTCATTCTGTTTTTACATAATAATGCTAAAGTGCTAAATACTGTCAATAATGAATAATTTGTTTTTATTTCTGGTAATGCATATGCTTTGAGTGATAGAACTGCCTATACTTTTTCTTTTCATTATTAGCATACCTTCTAATAAACAACTGTTCTGAGTTCACGGTCTAGCCTTGTAAGCAAGATTAGCAAAAAGTCATTTAAAAAACAGTGGTCCACTTTATGCTTTGAATATAACACTTGCTGCTCCTCCACTGCAACTTTTTTTTTAAATGGACACATTTCTTTCTCTTCCTCTTTCCCTGCTCCTCCCTAATCTCACTATTCCCTAATCACAGGGGAAATAGATTACCTTTGTTCTCCATCCTAGGCAGTTATCTGTCCTGTAGCACTCACCCACTATAGGAACTAAGTAATTCAGATTTTGGAGATGGTAACAGAAGATCTCAGAAATTACTATCTCCCAAATTAACAAGTGAACAGGTGGAATGTAGCCTTTGAATTACCTGTATAAAAGCTCCCAGTGCCTGCTGATGGGTAGCATCACAGTCTTTGGGACAAGAGTCCTCTGTGTTTCTCCTTTGCTAGGAAAGCAATGAATCTTCTTCCTTTTTCTCAAAAAACAAACAAAAAAAAATGGGATATTAAAATTCTTAAGTCACGATTATCCAATTAATATCAATAAACCAAATAATAGGATTGAAAGATATTGCTAAATTAGAATACATTTTCTTTTTTGTTCCTGAATATTTAGAAACTGACTTGTTATTTAATTTTGTGGTATCTATGAGGTTTGGGAAGTCAAATCTACAGAGTAAATATATTTAGAGTGTAATAGTTTCTATCTCTATCAAGCCAGTGCTGGTTCTTTCCTCCTGTTGATAACCATTATTATCTAAATTGTTATTGTTTATTTCTCCATTACAAGTAAGTAGGCAGGCATATGCACTAACGCATGTGCATACACACACACACACACACACACACACTGTAAGAAAAAATGTGGCTCAGTTCAGGTCCCAAGGCAACTCAAACCCTTGAATCCAGGAGAGCAAGCACTCTGCGGTGCCCAGTCTGAGTCGTGGCCTGGTGAATGCACCCAGAAAACCACTCTGGACACGACACAGGAGCTCATGCCAGAGATTTTAATAGGCAGACGACCAGTGTGTCCACTTTCAGGGCTGGGAGAGATTGAGAGAAAATGGCAGGGGAGCTTCTCATAAGTAGTGGAATTCCATGGGCTAGAGATAAGGCCAATGTCTGCTGAGAATGTTCACAGGCTGAGGATCTAGGTTGTAAGATGAGAGGGGGAACAATACTGGCAGCAGCAAAATGGCAGATCTGATGCCAATACACACACACACACACACACACACACTGATGTGCCTCCTTCTTTTTTTAGGTAGTTACATTCCATGTCCCTTTTCCCCTGACTTGCATTGGGAGAATATGGAGAGATTCCTCATGAGTATTAATGTTTTAAATTGTTTTTGAGGTATTGTTGATACAAAATAAACTGTACATATGTAATATCTACATTTTGATGCACCTGGACCTCAGATACAATCACCAGTCACGGTACTAAGCATATCAAAAATCACATTTCATCACCTCCAAAAATCCTCATGTTCTTTTGTGTGCATATTTCTTTGTATTTATTTTTAAGTGGTAAGAAGAGTAAACAGGAGGTATAGCTTTATACACTTTTCTCCTGTTTTCTATATTTAGTAGTCTGTGTAAGACTAGGAGGCAAATAGTTTTAAACAAATCCCATAAAAACAATTGGTCATGTTTCAAACATCATTTTGCCTTTTAGAGGCAATTTGTTGCAAAACCACCAATGCTAGATCCTAGCAATGTGCTTTAAGCCTTCCAAGCTTTTAAAATTCTAGAATTATCTATTCTAACAAAGTAGAATTATTTACTAATTTTGTTGACCTCAAAAAAGAAGAAAAAAGAATGTTCACTACAAATGTATTTCTCTTGTTATTCTTAAAATGATCTACTTTTCTAATATGTTCTAAATTACTATTCATATCTAAATTTACAGTGTGTACTCAGAAAAATATCATTTGTGATTCACCATCCTTCTGAGGACTTTTGCTAATGAAGTGGACTTCAGTAAAACAAAATGAAAATTTGTTCATATTTGTGGTTTATTAGCAGTGAAATTTCTCAGTTAAAAAGGGAATTTTAGGGATATAAAGAAATAGACCTTAGCATCCCACCAAGTTTTCCTTACATTGCTAAAGCTTATTTCTTTCTACAAGCCAAAGTTTCTTTCCATAAATGCCTCTTCTTTCCCCTAATTCTTTAGAACTATGTTCCCATTGAAGTGGCAGAACTTTGAATCTATATTTTTGTTTTCATTTTCTCCTGATTTTTCAGGTTCAAAATTGTATAATACCAGCTGATGTTCCCAAGAATAATTCATAGAATTGGTTGGCAGTTTCTAATCTCCCTTTCAAGTTTCAAATCCTCAAATTTTATTGAAGCCATGGAAACAGTTCATCATTTAAGGCCCTGAGTAGGGTCTATAAAAAGTTTATTCTTCTAACACAATGGTTTACCTAATCCTAGAGGTTAAAGAGTGAAGGGACCCAGAGCTCAAACATTTTGAAAATGAGTGAAATTATTAAATAACTTTCAAGATGAAGTAAATTCCTATGATATGTGATGTAGAAAAACAATTGTGAGAACACCATCCATGAAACATAAGAAATAAAATAAAAACTTATTATAAGTGAATCCATAGGTCTTAGTGTTTTAGTTATTAAATGAAATGCTATCAATTAAATAATCACAAAATATTAGAAAAGGAATTAAAATACACTTGTGAATCATAAAATATAGAACTTAAGCTAAGAGAAAGAATTAATGAGTAATAAACAGAAATACTTTATAACTACAGCAATGCTGTTAGTAAAAATCAATAATAAAATCATCAAATGTAATTGCTAATCATATGTAAAGTTCATGTAAATAAGGAGATAAAATGATATTAATATATAGAATTCTGTTGTAGTGCATTTTAGTGAAGCAGATATTTTCTAAAAACTTTTGACTCAGGAATATGTATATATATTTGAATATATATATTGAACAGAAACATAAGCATAGAAGAACTACTTTTTAAGAAATAAGGCATCCCTGCATCTGAAAAAAACAATCAAATCAAATGTCTTAATTTTGGTTGCTGTTATGGTTTGGATCTGGAACCCTGAAATTCATGTATTGAAAACTTTTTCACCAAAAAAGCAATGTCCAGAAGTACAGCTTTTGAGCAGAGATTGTATCATGAGGTCTAAACTCATCCTTGGATTAGTCCATGACATGGTTTGATAATTACATTGGACTACTGGGAAGAGGTGGAAACTGTTGGCAAGTTGAACATAGTTGGAAGAAGATGGTCACTGGGGACATGCCCTTTGGAACTGCATCTTGTCCGAGACTCCTCTTCACTGTCTCTCTCTGTTTAATGTGTGCACTGATATGAGAAGGGTTCCTTCACCACACCTTTTACCATGAAGTTCTGATGCACCTCAGGCCCAAAGCAATAGAACCAGCCAACCATAGAAAGAAACTTCTGAAATCAGGATCCGAAATAAATCTTTCTTCCTGCAAATTGTTCTGGTTAGGTGTTTTATTTACAGCAAAGAAAAACCGACTAATACAGCTGCAACAGCAGAAACACCATGTATTGGATGGCTTAAATAAGAAATGTTTACTTCCCACAGTCGTGAAAGCTGGACAAACATCAAGGTACCAGCCTACATGGTTGTCTGTGAGTGATTTCTTACTGAATTGCTGAAAAACACCTCTTTGCTGTATCCTTCTGTAGGGCAAAAGCTCAAGTTACTTCCTAGTATTCTGAGAACAATAATACCACTGTTAAAGCTCCACTCTTGTGACCTCATCAAAACAATTATCTCCCCAAATCCCTCTTCCAAATATCATAATGTCAACAACTAGGCTTTCAACAATTGAGTTTTAAGGGGACACAGTCAACTATTTCATGGCACATGGACTTGATTTTGTAGTCAAAAATATTAGAAAAATAAACAAATAAATGGGAAAATGGAAAAAAAATCTCTCTTAAGAAGAATTGACTCCCATATTATAAATTTTGAACTGAGAAAATGGTGTGTAGGATAAAGTGTTATGCATGAACCCAGGATAATATTGATTCCCAAAAAGCATGCATACCAAAAAGCACAGAATATATATATACATATATATATATATACATATATTTGTATTTATTGAAAATTGGTAAAATTTCAGTGATTTTCTAGCATATTTAATATGAAATCAACATACATTAAGATTAAGTATCATTTATTCCATAAAGATAAAATTTATTGACTGTTTCTAAGTCTATTGTATTATTTCAACATAGCAATGAAACTCATGAAAAAAAGAATTCCATGTCAGATGGGAGGAAAGATTTTTTAATGTGTTTGTACTGATTTGACATCATAATAATTTTTTTCAACCTGATAGCCTTAGATGCATGTACAGGAAATTTTCTAGATTCATTGCTAATAAAATATTTAAAAGTATGAATGTCTTTATCAACAGCATTATTCAACAATTTTCTAAAAATTCCAGACTATAAATACAAGGAACTTGGAAAAACACATATAAAAATGGCAATGTCACCCACTGAAAAGGAATTAACAAGAATTCTATGAAATAACCAAAACACCATTGAAATATCACACCACCACTAGTAATCATGAAATGCAAATTGATAAAAATGTAATAGCATTTCATGCTGATTATTTTAACAAAAATTCCAAATCTGACAGTGAATTTGAAACCTGGAAGAGATGAAATGATGGGAACTCTAACTTCTATGGAAATGTAATATATAAAACTATTTTGGAAAACTAAATAGTAATATCTAATAAGGTTGGAATATATTCCATTAGTGAGGAGGCAGGTCTCTTTATGTAGGAGAGACAATATTTGCTTAAGTAAGAAGAGTGTCCGCTTCTCTCTCACGTACCTCTCTGGGCAAGATGATCCTAATTAGAGTAAGATGTATTCCATGTTTGCAAAAATATGTCAAAATAGACTTTAATATTATGTAAGCAAATAAAAAGCAAAACAAATAAAACCAAAACAAAAACAGAACACTGATTTTGGCAGTAAAAACATAAAAACTAAAATATAAAAAAATAGAAGCCTCCACAGCCTGGATGGCAGATGTTTTTAAGATTGTCACTCCTAGGGAGATGCCAACAGTCTAATGGTACAAGAAGGGCAAGATACATAAAGCAACTCTCTGAAGACATTCGAGAGCAACTAATTTATTATGGCATTTTAATGGATAGCAACATATTTAGCAAAATTAACTTATGATCTTGACTCTAACTCTGAATCACATCCTGCAGTTAAATTTCATTATAAGGAAATCATCACCTTTATCTTATGAAGTAAAATAGAAAAATAATCTAATATGGCATAATATGAAGAATCACTTAGAATCTATTTTTATCCTTTAATATCATAAGCAAATATTCTTAACCATCAATATTATTAATTCATTTTCTAATTCTCCACGTACTTTTTTTAATATCTAGCAATTCAGTGCTTCTATTTAAAATTTACTTTAAGACAATAATGAAAATATTTGAAATGCTGAATCATGAAGTTGAAGTTTTATTAAATATAATTATATTAAAGAAAGTAATCTCACATTTTCAATATAATTACACTATTAATTTTTATGAATTTTTTATTTTAATATTAAATTAGAGGACTCCTGTTTCAGATATTATTGCAGTTTCAATATTGTTATGTCCTCTGTAATTGCTTATATCACATGATACATGAACCATTTGCTGTATTCTCAATATCTACTTCATAATTTATATGTGAATTATATAAATAATCATTGTCAAAACAGGTAGTTTCTATATTCAGATGAAGAATGTATTTGTTTTTTCTTCACATTGAAAGCAATATTTATTAAGAAACAATCCATATTTTGTAATACATCTTTTTGGGTTTTTTGGGTTTTTTTTTTGTTAATTTTTTTTATTTACTTACTGATTCATTGAACACAAATGCAATACAGCTATTGTTTCTCTGGTTGTACACAAATTAGAGTCACCCCATCAGTGCATTCATACATGTACACAGGGCAATGATGTCTGTCCCACATTCTGTTATTATTCTTACCCCCCCACCCCGACCCCACCCCTACCTTCCCTCTATGCTATCTATCCTTCCTCCATTCTTGCCACCCTTCTGCCCCGCATAATTCATCATCATTCATTTATCAGAGAGACCATTCCGCCTTTGGATGTTTGGGATTGGCTGATCTCACTTAGCATAACAGTCTCCAACATAATCCATTTACCTACAAATGCCATAATTTTATTCTTCTTTATGACTGAATAATACTCCATTGTGTATATATACCACAGTTTCTTTATCCATTCATCTATTGAAGGGCATCTAGGTTGGTTCCA
>JAJEJO010003446.1:116998-232681 GCA_020662805.1 Glaucomys volans | reverse complement strand
AAACTTGGAATGGATCCACCATTTGACCCTGCTATCCCACTCTTTGGCTTATATCCAAAGGACTTAAAATCAGATTGCCTCAGTGATGCAGCCACATCAATGTTCATAGCTGCTCAATTCACAATAGCTAGATTATGGAATCAACCTAGATGCCCTTCAGTGGATGAATGGATAAAGAAACTGTGGTATATATACACAATGGAATATTACTCAGCTATAAGGAAGAATAAAATTATGACATTTGTAGGTAAATGGATGATGTTGGAAACTGTTATGCTAAGTGAGATCAGCCAATCCCATAAATCCAAAAGCCGAATGGTCTCTCTGATAAATGAATGATGATGCATAATGTGGGGGGGAAAGATGGCAAGAATGGAGGAAAGATAGCTAGCATAGAGGGAAGGGAGGGGTGGGGGCAGGTGGGGGGTAAAATCAATAACAGAGTGTGTGACAGATACCATTGCCCTGTGTAAATGCATGAACGCACAGATGGTGTGACTCTACTTTGTGTACAACCAGTGAAACAATAGCTGTACTCCATTTGTGTTCAATAAAAAAAAAAAATAAATTAAAAAAAAGAAAAACATAAAGCAACAAATAAGTTCCAAAAATCCATGCTACTGCATCACCTCATTCAGTAGTCAGCATTAAACTTGATCATTTATCCACATATATTTCAAATAATTGAAATTTCAAGAATGTCATTTTAAAAAAACCTCTAATATTTTTAAACATACTATTCCAAACTACGCTTGACATTTATCAATTGAACTTAACTATCTCCTAGATGGATCTCTTTGGCAGTCTGGCAATCCCCAGTCCTTGACAGAGCTGACTATTCTCTCTACTCTATCTCTAGTTATCTTCTATGCTATTATGACACCCAACACACTATACTGTTGTTTCATTTTCACAACAGCTTCATCCAGACCACACAGGATCCTTGTTAGAAAGGTTTTTGGTTTATTTAATTTTATAACCCTGTACATAGCAATATACCTGACACACTTAAAAATGTTTGCTAATTATTTAGGGACAGGAAAGTTTTTGTAGACATAAACCTCATGAGGGCAGAATCCATGTTATTCATCCATGCATTAAGCTCTGCCTATAGAAAGCAGTTAGATATCAATTCAGTGGATAAATTCAGAAAAACAATATTCAAACAAAGTATAAAACAAAATTTATTTTTAGATGGGGGAAGTCATAATAATAAAACATCTGATATTATAAATAAATTCAAGTCTCACAACCAGCTGAACAGCATCTGGACTTGTAGTAAAACTGTTCTCATTAATATTTGTGAAATCCAAGAGTAAAAGAGAGATGTTGAAAGACTAAAGGCATACAAAGACAGAAAGGAAGGCAGTGGTTGCTTAGAGCTAGGTGCATGGGAGGTAGGGGAACAACAGCTAAAGGACACAGGGCTTCTTATGAGGTGATAAAATATTCTAGAACTGACTATGGTGATAGTCACACATATCAGTGGGTATACAAATTAAACTGTATACTTTAAATGGGTAAATTGTATAGTATGTAAATTATATCAATTAAGCTGTCATAAATAAGATTTTATAAAACAACTATCCTATTTTTCAAGAGAGGAAATTATATTGATCATAGACTGAATAGTCAAACAAAAGTCTAGGATTGATTAATGGGTTATATAGAACTAACTAAAAGAAGTAGTGAAAATCTCACTGAGAAGCACTGTTTCTGTCTGAGGGAGGGGAGGAAACAACAAAGAACAATGGTAATAAATAAGAGAAGTGAAATTAGATACAGTATGTGAAGATTTCAAAAAGGTATATGTGAAAATGTCTCTAATAACAACGTCTATGTAAATAAGATAAAGAATTAGGGAGAGTTGGCTAATTCTGGAAAAAGAAATTTTTGCAATATACCCAAAGGATACTATGAACTAATCCAGCTAATACGAAGACATCCTGAGCAAAACTGAGAAGTAAAGCCAACAAATGAGAAGCCAAAACAAGAAAAAAAACAACCTCTATTTAATTTGCCAAAATCAAAAAGAGAGGGGGAAAAAAAAATAAAAGGATGGGTCAGACCCATCAACAGGCCTTTGACACAAAAGAATTACTTATTAGTCAATGTGAGTCAAATGGTGACACGATTTTCAAACAGTAGATTTAATGTCTGCAGTAAAGGAGAGATGACTTGCCTTAGCTCCTATCAGAGGAGTCTATCAGATATTTAGTACTGTGTACTAGATGACTTCTCAAAGTGTGTTTTCAGGTAAGTAACCAAGCTAAAAAAGAAACTCAAAACCATCTTGAAAAGGACAGAAAAACCCAGAGATACTTAGAGAATGATAAAGAGATCATCTGTGCAGAACATCAAAGTGTCTGAGACATAACATTCCAAAAACATCCATCTATCATGGAGTAAAGTATAGTCAGTATTCCTGCTTTTACTATATTTAGTTTTAAATTCCTTCACTGAACAAAATATGTGTTGAACACTTTGTGCCTCTCCTGCTAGAGGGCTAATTCTGTGACACATGCGCTATTTAGTAGAAAGAACTATCTTTTCTTGCAGTCACCCAGGCTTGGGAGAAAGGAGTAACTGGACTCCTCTCCAAAGGAAAAACTAAGACAACACTACCACAGCCCTCATCACGAAACTGAGTCCACAGGTTACAAGAGGCACAAGCAGCATTATCCAAAGGTAGGAGGCCACCAGCAAAACTTTGGTGACCAACATGTCTGCTCACACCTGGAAACAGAATGGCTACCACAATTACCTTCCTATCAATGACTAACTTTAACTCTATCTGGCCCTTTTTATGACACTTCTCTCTGGGGGGACCCTTGTCTACAACAATCCAATTCTTATTCCATCTTTAAGAGTTGACCTAAGTCTACTCTTTCCCAAAGCCTTCCCCATTCAATAAGGATCACAGAGATTTCTCTATTGAGATTTTGGACTTATTGACCATCCACCATCATCTGACAGTTAAATTACTCCTGCTTTGTGATGTTTGATATTTAACTCTACATTATTTGTTTTACCTTCAAACACATGCTTCCCAAATAAGGATGCTTAATGTCCATGCATTTCTCCCCTTGGAGATAAATCTATAACTCCAATACGATGTAGTAAATTGTATTATTTGCCATCAGAAAGTATTGAGCTTATTATATTACATAAACTCCTTTAAACAATCACCACAAAAAGTCTCCAGCAAGGTACTTTCAGTTTAGTGCTTCATAAAACTGTCCCTTGCACAAGTTCCTCTTAGTTTATTTCCTCTCAGCTTGGAGTGATCATTCCACTAAAATAATCATAAATCAGTGTGCATAATGTAATTTTAAAAAGTATAATTGTTTATCCTCAAAATGAGTAAAAGTTATATATTTTAGTCTTATAATCATTAGGAAGTATAATTAGAAACGTTTTCCTAATGTTTTCCTTTAAATATTTTCAAAAAAATCTCTGCTAAATTACTTTATAATCACTGGCTACCCTCAACATAAAATGGTCAGTAAATACCGACATCATTAAAGAGGTGTGAGTAGTGTGGCAAGAAGTGATTTGCATTTTTCTATCCCATATGTTTAAGTGTCAAAATAAAATTTGAAAAATTTCACCTCTGTGCTAAGGCTGCTATTCTCTGAAATGTCAGCTTTTTTTTTTGCAGTGCTGGGGATTGAACCCAGTGCCTTGTGCTTGCAAGGCAAGCACTCTACCAACTGAGCTATATCCTCAGCCCTGAAATGTCAGCTTTATAGAGAATAAACAGAAAAATAATTACAACTTGAGTAATATTCTTCCAAATTTCAGAAGTCATTTTTCTTTTTATATCAGTTAATAAAGTTGAGTAAAAAATTGAGTGTATATATATTCCCTTTAAACAATGTTTCAATCCAGAATTAACAATTTAGTCTCTGATGTATAAAAAGTCTTTGATATTCATGCATTCATGAATAAATCTTGATTTCATAAATACTGAAGAAATCTAAAATATTCACTTACATTTTTGTGATTAACACATTTCATAAGAACTAGCTCTCTGTAGGCCCGCTTAGCATGAGTTTGATTCTGAAATGGTCGGCTTAGCTTCTTGATTGCAACATTTCTTTCAAGAATGGCATCATAAGCTGCACTATAACAAGAAATTCAAAAACAAGAGAGTAAAAATCTGTAAAAGTGAATTTATGAAACACATATAGATCCCTCACTTCCTCCAAAGATAGGTGGAGTGGATCATTTTCCAGTCTATAATACTCAACATGTGTTTTCTATTATGACAGTGTACTCCAAAGTAAAGAACAATCATTTCTTAAAATAATAATGGATTCAAAGAGACAATGGATTGAAAAGACAGATGTCCTGTTGATTCATGGCGTGTCCTCCAAGACACACCTAGCACAGGGCTGGCACTATAAATACACTAATGCTTTATAGATATTTAGGTTTGCTAAGATAGTTTAAAGCTAAAGGAATCCTTCACTGTGCTACCAGATCAAAGAAAGGCAGGACAAACATGTAATCATGAATTCTACTCGAAATATTTGCTGAAGAATTCTACATAAAAATTCCCATTATTTCCACCCTTATAGCAAAAGATAATGAATAAAGAAAGAAGGAACATATAGAAGTGTGTATATAAAAGATTGTAATTTTTAAAAAAGAAAAGCCTTAAATTCTGTTTTGGAGGAGAAACTAAAAAATCAGGGTATCAGAAGCTGCTTCGGAACTAAGACATACCTATCACAACATATTCATTACTCTCCATTTCTTCCTCTACCCCATGATGCCGACCATATGGCATCTTTTGTATATGACAGGTTTGAGAATATGAAGCACAAATAAGGTAACCTGTCTTTATGTTTTTGAATTTTTTGAGTGAAAGATCTTTAAAAATGTGGATTCATCTCCACCTACAGAGGATCAGCAGTAAGTAACTGCTTCAAGGTTAGTCAAAAAGTTAAAAACAAAGCTGAGGCTACAAGATTAAGACATGAGGGGCTGTGATTATGCCTCAGTGGTAGAGTGATTGCCTGGCACATGTGAGGCACTGGGTTCGATCCTCAGCACCACACAAAAATAAATAAATAAAATAAACATATTATTTGTCCACCTACAATTTAAAAAATCCTAAAAAAAAAGACATGAGGCTGTGCATTTCATATTGTACTGCTTAACATATCATAAAAGTCTATTCCTATTTAAATGATATTTGGAAAGTCAGTTCACTACTGATGATGTTTTTTCACCCAATTAAACACTCTGTTTGCAGCTATCTCTTCATAGTTATTTGATATTTATTATAGAACTATGGATTAAGACACTGTACTAAATAAATGGATATATCTTTACATTCTATATATATTATACTGCATTCAAACATATGTATCATATAAACATATATATCAAAATGTAAATATAATCCTTACTTTAAAAGTCTTATATTTACAGATATGTGTTCACCAAATTAAAAAACAAAACATTATCAGGGATCATGCAAAATTGTTAGAAAAATATCTTCAAATAATACAGATTTTATTTCCACATTCATTACTATTAATATTTTATCTGCCAAATCAAAGGAATATTTCAAACTATAAAAGTTTGAAAATATCTTGGTGTATTCCTCTATTTTATAACCAAGGAAATTAGACATTTAATTGTTGATTTTTCTGTGCACAAATCAGAAACACCTGGGAATTCAGAGGCCTCAATCCATACCCATGAACCTTACTATTAATGTTTTATCAAATTAGGTTCTTTAGTTGATTCTGACAGTAACACGAGTTTTGAAATTTTTGTATTTAATATCTATTTCACAATATTTTATAAAATTATTACTTTAAGAGAAAACCTAAAGACATTTATTTCTTAAGATAAGGTGGCTAAAGGGACTTAAGGTTCTTTCCAAAGCACTTTAAATTCTGATACTCAAATTTCAAAGTGCACTTACCTAAGTGAAGGAACATAACATTATTAAGTATTTTTCGAAATTATACAGCATAATGCTCAACAATAATTCTGCAAATTAGGTGAGAAAACAGGTTTAAAACTGTTAATTTGCCAAGAGTCACAAAACAAGTAAATCAAAGACCTAAAATCTGAACCAAGAGCTGACTTCCCTGAATTCTAATACTGACTGTGTATTTTTTTAAATTTAATTTGTGGCTGGTTAAATGAGTCAATGACAATTGATTTAAATGAGAGCCAGCCAATACTGTTTATAAAATGATCCCAATTTCTATAATTTTTGATATCACAAATTACTTCAAGAATAAGAAGAATGTCTTTTCATTACATGTTTGTTTGATTTAAATTTTCACCATAATTACTCTGAATTTTTTTAAAAGGAAAATGATTTTTAGGTAAAGCATTCTTCCTCTTCTAAAAGGTAAATTAAATCCTTAGTGTTTATACATGCTTTTACCTTTTCTACATATGTATGCATCCATAAATACATGGCATTGTTTTGCATATCTTAAAGTATAGATAAATGGTGCAAATATGTATATTCTACATCTTGCTTTTAAACTCAACTCTACATTTCTTATCTTTGTTTATATATATAGCTAGAGTTCATTTTAAATGTTGTATAGTATAGTACCGTATGACTATATCACAATTTTTAATTCTCCTATTGACAGATTTGATGCTGTTTTCAATTTTTGCTATTATAAATGATGCTGCAAAGAACAGATTTATGAATGTCTCTCTTTGAACATGTGCAAGTGCTTTTCTAAGAACCTGGCAGAAATGCTGGGTCATAAAAACTTCTGATTTTTAAAATGGATTTCAAAACAAATTTGATTCACGATGAGATAATAAAGACATAACAGTACTTCGGTGTAGATTAGAATTCCCCATAACACCAGATTATGATAACTTGGTGGTTTTGAATTATCAGCAGAATTATTCCAAGGAATGTTTTGCACATTTCAGTTTATAAGAAATTATGCTGATCTGTAAAGCCTGGGCCTTTTGTAGAAATTAGCTTGTAAATCAATTTTAAAGATATATATGAGTTTTGAAACATGTACAGTGAGATATTAGATGACTTCATTCCCTAGTATAAAATAAGATTTCTGAAATTCCAGAGTTTCATTCTGGTGTGAGAGGAATGATTAAGTGAGGGTTCTTATTAAAATTAGCTATGGGAATAGATGTATACAAGGAATTAACAAACATGCCATTTATCCTTTTCAGTACAATTATCTGTTTCTATATGGTTTATAAACAAGTATTTAACCATAGTTTATATTTAAAGACAGCAACTCATCTGAGGCAAGTTAATTATTTACCAAGATCTCTGTACTACCAGAAGAGAAAAGGTAACCGTTAATAATTCTTTCGATTCATTTTTGAAAGTAAAACTTACCATACTATTCCTTGAGCTCCAGAGCCTATAGGTTTTAAATTCTGATATCGTTTCAGGACTGTGAATGTAGAATCTCCAATTTCTACACTATAAAAATTGTTGTCCCGCTTGCTTCTGCTCATGATGGCAAGAAATTAATTTAATGGCTTCATCCAAAAGTTCACCAAGAGGCTACAAAATGAAACAAAACATAATCTTAACAAAATGAACTTGTTTAATCTCAAAATTCCAACTCTACTTTATATTGACTGATATTAACGCAGACTGCTATGTCAAGTTCAAAGTGCTGCTTCATTAAAAAACACACCCGAAAAAAATACCACAAGGTCTTGGTTAGCATATGCCATACTTTAGTTAACTTACAGAAGACTAACAAAATAAGATAAATGATTATAATTGAACTTGTTCTAAAAATCATTTTCAAGCCGGGGCAAGGTGCCGCACGCCTGTAATCCCGGCAACCTGGTAGGATGAGGACAAAGGTTCTCAGGTTCAAAGCCAGCCTCAGTAATACAATGAGGCCCTAAGTAACTTAGCAAGGCCCTCCTGTCTCAAAATAAAAAATAAAAAGGGCTGGGAATGTTGCTCAGTGTTTAAGCACCCCTGGGCTCAGTCCCTGGTATCAATCAATCAATCAATCAATAAAACTTAATATGTTTAAATATTAGAGTACTGAAATAATTTTTGTGAGAAATCGATAAAACTTTCATTAAAAAAATAATTAACCATCTCATTTAGTGCAAAGTGGAAATCCAGGCTAGTCTGTTTAGCACGTGTGGTACCTGTGTAATAAACAAATTGCTTTCACTGTAACAGACCTTCAGAAACCCAGCAGCCACGGCCTGGTGTAATGCATATGCTGAGGCTATAACGTTGAAAAGATGAGAAGTCGGGTAGAAAATATAAGATCAAGAAGAAAGAGAGATGCATTTAGTGTATCAATACAAGACAAAACAATTCTCTACTAACTTAATTGGAGGGTCAATAGTAGCACCTAGGGGCTGGGGTTGTGGCTCAGTGGTAGCGTGTTTGCCTAGCATGCGTGAGGCCCTGGGTTCAAACCTCAGCACCACATAAAAATAAAATACAGGTATTGTGTCACCTACAACTAAAATATATTTAAACAATCAAAAAAAAGTACCATCGAGGTTCTGACAACAGTTCTTTACCCCCTACAAAATTAAAAGTCAGGGTAATCTTTTTCTACTTAACTGTATGTACTAGAACTGACAAAACAGTGTCTCTCCACTACTAGATAAAAGTAGTTTATTCCAAATTGTGCATGCTGGATGTGGTGGCACACACGTGGAGTCACAGCACTGAGTGAGGATCACTTGAGTGAAGGGAGAGGATAAAAAAAAGCAATATGCATACAAGACAATTCTTACCTACTACCCATTATTCCAATAAATCATGAAACCAGTTAGGTCTAAAAATTATTTTTGTTGGGGGTGTTTATAAGACAATGCTAACAACAATAAAAATATGACCATAGGACACAGCACTGACATTGTTTTCACATCCTAGAAGGTGAAACAGGCCTCTACTCAAGCAGTCAAACTGATTAGAGCTTAAATTTCTTGAGCCTAAGTGTTGAGGAGTTACTCTTCTCTTGAACGTTAGGGTCAGGACAGAAAGGCCTACTCTGTGGTTCTTCCCAGGAGCTGACTTCTGCTACCGAAGCAACAAAAGGCTGTACTGTGGAGTTTCTCAACCTGCTAGGAATAAAATAAGTAGATTCAGGAGGACACCCCAGGGCAATTTTCCCTGTTATTCTTCTAAAAGAATAACAGCAAGGAAGGCCACTTCTCTTTATTCCCAGAATGGGATGACACAGCAAGAGGGTGGAGATCTGTGGTGCCAGCTCCCCATTTACCTGTGACAGTGCCCACATGAAGTCTCAACAAAGTCACAGCTGAACACTGGTAGTCATCAACTCCCCAGAAGTAATGCAGCAAGGTTAAGCAGAAAGCCTCAGCCAGGGGTACCCTTGGCAGAAGCCAAGGATGCCCCTCCTAGAGAACTCTCTACTCACTTTATACTCAGTCCTTCAATATTCACTAGAGTACCTAACTCAAGCACTGAAAACACAATAGTAATCAACATATAGCTCCTCGAAGGATTTACAGTTAGGACCATAAAAAGAGAACATAAGCTGATAAACTTGGGATAAGTGCAACATAGAGGCAGGATACCACAGAAGCCTATTCTAGTCTGGGCTCTGGACAAATGAATCCCTCTGACAATATGATATTTAAGCGAGATCTGAACAATCACTGTGAGAAAAGGGAGCTTTCCAGGCAAAAGAAATAACACACGCAAAACTCACCAACTCTAACTATACAATTTAATGAGCTGTGATAACTGTGTACAACACTGTGACCACCAAAATCATGGTACAGAACATTCCCACCACCTCATAATGTTCTGTGTGTGGTCGATCTCCGCCCCACCCCACTGGCCTTAACCCTTGCCCCTATCACCACTGAACTTTTTAGTTGTGCCTTTTCTAGATCTTCCCTAAAATGAAATCTCACAGCATGCAACTGGTATTTAGCTTTTCTCACCTGCCATGTGTTTGAGATTCATTCATGCTTCTTTCCTTTCCACTACTAAATAATATTCTATTGTGTGGGTGCAACATGGAGCCATTTACACTGTTTCCAGTTTGCAGGTTATGATAAATGATGCTAGTACTAACAGTTGCAGTTTTTTTTTAAAATATATCTTGGGTAAATATCGAGGAGTGGGGCTGCTGAATCCTGTTTAACTTAAAAACTGCCAAATTATCTTCCAAAGTGGTGATACCATTTTTTCATTTTCACAGCAATGTATGAGAGTTCTAGATGTTCTATACTGTTTGTAATTATCATATAATTTTATCTATATTAGTGTACAGTGGTATTTCATTATGATTTACATTCACATTTTCTTTTTGAACTCAGGGGTGCTTAAACACTGATCCACATCCCTAGCTTATCTTATTTTTGAGACAGGGTCTCGCACTAAGTTACTCGGAGTCTTGCTCAGTTGCTGAGGCTGATCCTTGAATTTGGGATCCTACTGCCTCAGCCTCCCGGACCACTGGGATTACAGGCATGTGGCACTGTGTCCAGCCTACATTCTCATTTTCTAATGAGTAATGATGCTGAGCATCTGTTCAGAGGTGTTGATATATCTGCTCTTTTAGTAGTTATTAAATTCTTTTGCCCATTATAAAAATACTATTGTTTTCTTGTTGAGTTGTAATATTTATTCTTATGTTCTGGATATATATCCTTTATTGGATATTTTATAAATATTTTCTCCTAGTCTGAAACTCCCCTTCAATTTTTAAGTGTCATTTAAAAAATTAATTTTATTTATTTATTTTTGGCACTGGGTATTGAACTTACAGATGTTCTGCCACTGAGCTACATCCCCTTTATTTTGTTTTGAGACAAGATTTCCCTAAGTTGCTTAGGGCCTCACTAAGTTGCTGAAGTTGGCCTTGAACTTGCTATCCTCCTGCCTTAGCCTCCTGAATTTCTGAGGTTATAGATGTGTGCCACCTGCCTGGCACATTTTTAAACTTTAACTTGAAATAACTTTAGATTCGCATATAAGTTGTAAAAACAGTAGAGTTCCTGGGTACCCTTCGCAAGAGTACCTAGTATTTGACGTTCTATACAGGTTCATCATCCCGTGTCTGAAAATCTGAAATTCAAAATGTTCCTGAAAGTTATAAATTTTGAGGCATCTGGATTGGGTATGCTCAATCTGTATAACAATTCTGAGTTTTCTGATTTGTGAACATGGTGCTTGTTTCCGCTTACTTGGTTCTTCATTAAGTTTTCTCAGTGGTGTTCTATAATTTCCAAGATACAGAGGCTTTGCAAAATTTTGTCCCATTTCTCCACAAATACTTGAATTTTACATGTTAACATAAACATTTTTATTTTATTTACATTTATTATAATTGTGTATAAAAATACATTAATTTTTCTATCACAACTTTGTACCCACCTCAGTTATTCATTATAGTTGCCCCCCCTTTTGTGGATTCTTAAGAGATTTTTCTACATTCACAAGTAGTTTTATTTCTTCATTTCTAATTTGGATATATTTGCATTCCTTTTCTTATCCCATTATACTATATATAATTTCAATACAATGACAAATAGAAATGGTGAGAGTAAATTATCATTCTGTTGTTCCTGATCTAAGGGAGAAAGCATTCAGTCTCTCACTGTTAAGCATGACATATGCTATAGGATTATACTTCCTGTTCTTTAACAGGTTGAGAAAGTTCCCTTCAAGTCCTAGTTTACTAAGAGTTTTTATCACTAATGGGTATTAAACTGTCAAATAATTTTTCTGAATCTATTAAGATAACCATATAGTTTTTCTTTCTTAGTTGGATATGACTGAAGATCATCACTGGTAGTTATTCAAATATTAAATCAATCTTGCATTCCTGAAATGACTCCCACTGGCCATTAAGTATAGTATTATCCTTTTTACATACTGATTCAGTCAACTAAAATTCCAGTGAAGGATTTTTCATCTATTTTTATGTAAGATATTAGTCTGTAGTTTTCCTTTATAGCAGGGAAATATTGACCTTAAAAAGTAAGTTAGAAATTTCCTGTTTTTTTCTGCCCCCCTCCAAACTATACAGAATTGATGTTACTTCATCCTCAAACGTTTCAGAGAGAGGATTTGTCCCCCTGACCTCCAGTACTGGGGATAAAACTCAGGAGCACTCTATCAGTGAACTACATCCCAACCCTTTTTGTTTTTTTATTTTGAGACAAGGTCTTGCAAAATTGCCCAGTCTGGCTCAGACTTGTGATCCTCCAGCTTCAGGCTCCAGAGTAGCTAGGAGGACAGCTGTGTACCACCGTGCCTGACTTCGAATGGGTTTGAGGGAAGGTTTTAATTACATATTTAAATTCATTTACAGATCTAAGGTTGTTTAGGTTACCTATTTCTTCTTAAATGAGCTTTGACAATTTCTATTTTTCAAAGAAATTGTCCATTTCACATAAGTTGTCCAACTTAATTTCTAAAGAATTTGTCATCATATTCCTATTTCATTGCTATTATTATGTCTTATTTATTTTTCTAATCAATCTGGCTACAATTTTATCATTATTATTCATCTTGCTGCATCTGATTTTCCTTATTGTATTGCACTATTTTATTCCATTGGTTTCTAGTCTTTATTTCCTTCTTTTTGCTTGTGTTGGGATTATTCTAGTTTCATAAAATGGAAGTTTCAGAGTACTGGGTTAAGAGATGTTTTCTACAATATAAGCACTTAACACTATAATTTACCCTTTCAGCATCACTTTAGCTTCATCCCCCAGATCATCAGTAAATCATTTAAAAATCATATCTGTATTTACTACTAATAAAAGCAAGTACTTAAAGAGAACTTCCTTTATGAAGGGTCCCCCCTTTCAAGTGCTTATAAATACCCTTTTAATCCTCACAACAGCTCTATAAGAGTTTCTAGTTGTTTACGGCTAGAGAGTAAATCTAGTCCCTGTTACTCCATCTTTACTGGAAGAATAAGTTCCATATTCTCCTTTTATCTGACATTTTCTTATATTAAGACAGCACTATAGTTTTTCCATCTTACAGATGATGAAATTAAATCTTAGGTTAATTGTCTATGGTTACACAGTTTGTAGGGGTGGGATAAGAATTTGAGTCCTTCACAATTACACTATATTGAGTCCAAAATCTAATAGAGCTTGGTGATAAAGAGGAATGGAGGAAGAGAAGTTACAAGTCTTCAGTTACTCTGTTTCTGAGATCTATTGGAAACACCAAGTTGGTAACTAGGTACAGAATTAGACCTCAGAGGAAAGTTTGAGAGAAAGAAAATTTGGGAGTTGTCATTGTTTAAGGAGAGGAAAATAAGAGAAAATGTAGTGATTAAAAAAAAAAAAAAAAAAAAACCCTATGAAGGTTCCCCTTATTTTTTGTGTGGGGGGGGGGGGGCTTTCAAGTGCAAATAGCACTTGTGAACATCTACATTTAATGAACAAACACAGAAAGATCAAGCTGACAAAACCACCAGAAACCCAGACAGAAAAAAAGAATAAGCTAGAGAAGTCAAAGGAAAAATGTTTTAAGGAATACTGGTCAATAGCATTGAAAGCTACAGAAATGTCAAATAATCCATTTGGGTAGAGTGGTAAGAACAGAAGTAAGACTGAAATGAACTAAAGTGTAAATGGGAAATGATTTTAGAAACAGGGCAAGTTGGTATGGGTGGTTACCTAGAGATGCTTGGCAAAGAAGATGAAAGAGGACAATGAGAAAGGCTGTTAAGGGAGGATGATTAGATTACATGATACTTAACAGTACGTCATAGCATAACATATAATAAAGATACAACCTGAACATATTTTCATGCTAATGGAGGGAAAAAGGGAGAACAAGGGAAAGAGAAAACTGAATTTTTGCAGATAACCTAGTATCTCTGAAAAGGTAGAAAGAAATGGGACCCAGAGCATATGAATGGCCATGTAGCAGAAGATAATGGTGTGGCACTGCCATCAGAAAATAACATCATAAGGATAAGAAAGGAGGAACAATTTCCAAGATAAGGGCATTCAGGATACTGGTGAGATTTATGGAAGATGCCTTTGATATGCTATTCATTATCAAATGTACATGTGAGGAAGTTTTACAGATTCTGATGTCTCATTTTCCTGCTCAGAAAGCCTTCTTAGACTTAAAACAAGAAAAGCATAGTCACAGAACTTAAATACAATTAGTTAAGGAACAAAAGAAAAGACAGGCTGGGTGTGGTGGTGTATGCCTGTAATTCCAGAGGTTCAGGAGGCAGAGGCAGGAGGATTGAAAGTTCAAAACAAGGCTTAGCAACTTAGGGAGAGTCTGTCTCAAAATAAAAAATAAAAAGGGTTCGGGATGTAGCTCCCTGATTAAGTGCCCCTAGGTTCATCTCAGAAAAGAAAAGAAAAAAAAAAGAAAAGAAAAGAAAAGAAAAGAAAAGAAAAGAAAAGAAAAGAAAAGAAAAGAAAAGACAAGACAAGACAACATAGGAACTATGATCCCATTTAAGAGATGACTAAATTGAGGCTCAAAGTCGTCAATATGAAACTACATGTATGATAATTTTAAAGCTTAGCTCTAGTTTTCAAATATCACCTCTCAGTACTTCCAGGGCAAGAACATTAGACTGATGTCACCATGTTTAAATCACCATTCCCCCATACTCTCATGGACCTATTGATTCATCTCCCTATCATGAAATATTTTCGCCTTCTTTTCATATTTAAGCTACTGTAAGACAGCTTAAATATAACCTTCATGAAGACTTTTCCACTCAAAGTAGCTTGGGCTTAATGCCTCATCTAAAATTGCCTTGCTATACACTTACTTATGCAGATTGTGGATTTTACACCACAGTATGGTCTTTTTGAGGGCAAGAGCTCAAAAAGCTACCTAAAATAGCATCCTTTAATTACACTTTTTCTCCTTACCCTACTCCCATTTTATTTCATAGCCCTTATCACTACTGACATTCCATTACATACTTATTAATATCTGCCCTACTCAAACATTTAGTTCCATGAAAACACGGACTTTATTCTGTTCAAGAATAAATCAACAGTTAAACATAGTAGGCATTTAAATAGGTGTCAAATGAATGAATGAACAACAAATGAACAAACTGTAACTTTAAGTTCCCATTGTGAAGTGCCTGTCATTCTCCTCTCAAGGAGTAATTTACAGAACAGAGTCTCATGCTTAGTCTCCATTGCTGCTGTTTGTGCAGTTTCCACACCAGGCTATTTCATATGCTGTGCTCTGGGCCAGGGGCCTGCCCTGGTCTAACAAGTTATGGCAAGAACTAGATACTACCGAATCAATCTGTGCTAAGAAACAGCTATGGCTGCTTCCTCAGCTGGTGGATGACAATTTTTAAAAGGTAGCCCTGCATATAGTGATGCCATGGTTTAAATGTGCGATCTCCCCTAAAAGCTCATGTGTGAGAAAATGCAAGAATTTTCAGAGGTAAAATGATTGAATTACGAGAGCTATAACCTAATCTGTGGATTTAGTACCCTGATAGTTATGAACCAAACAGTAACTATAAATAGGAAGGGTGTGGCTGGGGGAAGTGTGCCTTTGGGGTTTATATTTCGTAAGAGAGGAACTTACCCTCCCCTTCTTGGTCATCACTGAGTACTATTGAGCTGCTCTCCTGTTATACCCTTCCACCATGATGTTCTGCCTCACCTCAGGCCAGAGCTATGAAGTCAGCTGACTATGGACTGAACCTCTGAAACTGTGAGCCAAAATAAACTTTTCCTCCTCTAAATTGTTCTTGTCAGGGATTTCAGTCACAGCAACAAAAAGCTGGCTAAAGTAGTGGACACTATGAGGTCAGGCCTAAGTGATGTAGTTTAACTAGTCTTACAACATACTAGGTTTCTTGGCCTCCTACCTAAACCAAGACAAGGTTTCAGTGAAAGTGTGATAAGCTTATATTCAACATCATTCTCTGCTTACCACAATAAGGCCTCCAGATCAGATCTCAGCATCTATTTCAGTTCTATGCATTTTTCAATTATATTTAAAGTATGGGATATATTTATTCTAGGGAATCTCCTTTTCCTCTTTTCCAAAACATAAGGTATGGCTGACTAGCCATTTTTGTCTCTCACAAGATGTGCTTTTCTTCTTTCCCTAGAAAGCTGACTACTAGGTAATGTAAAAATAGTGCCCAGTCTTGGGCTTTATGATTCATCCTCTATAGCAAGGTAGTACAACCATATAAAACCAGCCCAGGTCTAAACACCCTAGAGGGCTCAGAGTGAGAATACTTCAGAGTGCTTCACTTACTGCTATCACTGAGAAAGTAGAATCTTATTTCAATCCTCTAAGGACTAAGAAAACAGAAACCCAAAATAAGAAAACCAGAATTTTATTCCTATTTTTGCCAACGACATATTATTCAAAGAAAGCTATTTTATAATCTCATAGATGAGATTACCCAAGGAACATAACATAATCACATGAGTCTGAGTTTTCTTCTTAAAACCAAAGGGAATGTATGAGAACAAAAAAGAGCTCTAGAAAGAGAATGTTTGATTGGTAAGTTCCCAGTTATATTCCTCCCATTTTTAGATTTGTGCTGCAACTTTCTTTATTGTAATTTTTGTTATTTTCCTTTTGATTTGCTTGGATACTTTTATATCATTTAAGGAGATTTGGCATCGACTTCTTTGAACTAGAATGGGAAGAATGGAAGTAGTCTGCACCTTCAGGTCTGTGATTGCAGTTGACAATGTGAAGACTCCATTAAGGGAGTAAAAATGGATTATTTATTTTATTATTATTTTATAATCCAATTTTTTGGATATGTGAAGGTTAAAAATTCATTCTGAGTACCTTGTAAAATAGAATACTCAGATATTAGGTTATAGGATTTTTATTTTTCTTCAGTTGAATGTTATTAAGAAAATTATCATTGTTTTTAGCATATAACAATAATCTAGATAGAGTTGAGTAGCCTGGATCCAACTGCCTAATACTTTGAGATTAATCTATTAATTCTATCAATAACTGATATTCCTGAGGCATTAAGAAATTAAATGACCAGATTATTCCATTTCAGAAATCCAGAAGAGAGCTAATAATTTTTTAAATAAAGAAGTTAATAGGAGTTATTCTTAAAATACTAGTACACTGGGATAAAAACAAATCACATATAATATGTATTATCACTTGCAATAAACATACTGACAAGTCAAAGTTACTCTTCAAACTTGACAATCTCCTTTTTCTGCTCTTTAACCTCCTTAACCCTCTGGAGAGCCACTCCTGAGTCACCAAATACTGTGGCCTGCTTGGGTAAAATATTTTAAACCTTTCCTGAGTTTCTTTGCAAACTGCTCAAACTTTGAAAGTACTTTTTCTCTACTTTTACTTCCCATTCCTTCAATGGACATAAGAGAAATAATTCTATACCACTTGATAAATTCACAGCTTCAAATATGATCTCCCAATTTCATTTCCAGCCTTGGCCTAGTCCATATTATTTTTTTCAGAAATTGTATTATAAGGGTACTCATTTTATATTTTGATGTATTTACACAAACATGGGGTATATCTTATTCTTATTAGGATCCCAGTCTTGTGGTTGTACATGATGTGGAGATTTATATACGTACTTTTAGGAAAGTTATGTCAGATTCATTCTTTGGTCTTTTCCTATTCCTATCCTCCCTCCCTTCCCTTCATTCCCCTTTGTCTAATACACTGAACTTCTATTCTCCCCCACTCCTTCTTGTGTGTTAGCATCCACTTATCAGAGAGAACATTTGACCTTTGGATTTGGGGGATTGTCTTATTTCACTTAGCATAATAATCTCTAGATCCATCCATTGACCAGCAAATGTCATAAAGTCATTTTTTTTATGGCTGAGTAATATTTCATCGTGTATATATACCATATTTTCCTTATTCATTCATCTGATGAAGGGCACCAAGTTTGGTTCCATAACTTACTACTGTGAACTGAGCTGCTATAAATATTGATCTGGCTGAGTCACTATAGTATGCTGACTTTAAATCCTCTTGGATGTATATGGAAGACTGGGATAACCAGGTCAAATGGTGGTTCCATTTCTAGTTTTTAGAGGAATCAGTTTTCCAGAGTGGTTGCACTAATAAGCAGTCCCACAAACAGTGTATGAGTGTACCATTTCCCCCACATCCTCACCGACACTGGTTACTTGTACTCTTGATAATGCCCATTCTGAGTGAATGAAATGAAATCTCAGTGTAATGTTAATTTTCATTTCTCTAATTGCTAGAGACACTGGACATTTATTCATATATTTATTAGTATTTCTTCTTCTGTGAAATATCTGTTTAGCTCCTTTGCCCATTTACTAACTGCATTATTTGTTTTTTTGGTGTTAAGTCTCTTAAGTTCTTTATGTATCCTGGACATTAATGTTCTATCTGAAGTACAGGTGGCAAAGATTTTCTCCCATTCTGTAGGTTCTCTCTTCATGATTTAGATTGTTTCCTTTGCCGTGAAGTAGCTGTTTAGTTTGATACCACCCCTTTTATTGATTCTCAATTTTACTTCTTGCACTTTAGAAGTCTTGTTAAGGAAGCTGGTCCCTAAGCCAACATAATGGAGGGTTAGGCCTACATATTCTTCTAGTAGGCACAGGGTTTCTGGTCTAATGCCTAGGTCTTATCCACTTTGAGTTTTATCCTAGGTGAGAGAAAGAGGTTTAATTTCATTCTATTACATGTAGATTCCCAGTTCTCCCTGCACCATTTGTTAAAGAGGCTAGTTTTTCTCCAATGTATATTTACAGAGCATTTGCTAGTTTTAGATAACTTTATTTATGTGTGTTTGTCTCTGTGTCTTTCATTCTGTTCCACTGATTTTCATGTCTGTTTTGGAGCCAACACCATGCCATTTTGTTACGATTGCTCTGTAGTAGAGTGTAAGTTCTGGTATTGTGATGCCTCCTGCTTTGCTTTTCTCTCTAAGGACTGCTTTGGCTATTCTGGGCCTCTTATTTTTCCAAGTGAATTTCGTGACATTTTTTTTTCTATTTCTATGAAGAACATACTTGGAATTTTGATGAGAACTGCATTGAATCTGTATAGCACTTTTGGTAGTATGACCATTTTGACAATATTAATTCTGCCTATCCAAGAGCATGGGAGATTTTTCCATTATCTAAGATATTCAATTTCTTCCTTCAGTGTTCTGTTGTTTCCAATGTAGAGGTCTTTCACATCTTCTGTTAGATTCATTCCCAAGTATTTTATTTTATTTTGAGGCTACTGTGAATGGGATCATCTTTCAACTGATTCATCATTGGTATATAGGAACACAATTGATTTATGGGTGTTAATTTTATATCCTTGTATTTTGCTAAATTTGTTTACGAGTTCTACAAGTCTTCTGGTGGAGTTTTTTGGGTCTTCTAAATAAAGGATCATGTCATAGGCAAATAGAGTTTGAGCTCTTATCTTCCTATTCATGTTTTTAATTTCTTTCTTTTGTTCAACTGCTCTGGCTAGATTTTCAAGGAATCTATTGAATAGAAGTGGTGAAAGAGGGTATCTCCTGTCTTCTTCCAGTTTTAGACGGAATTGTTTCTTCTGTTTCAATTTCATGGATTTCAGCTCTGATTTTAATTATTTCCTGTCTTCTGCTTTTGGTATTTAGCTGTTCTTCCTCTAGGGCTTTGAGATGTAATGTTAGGTCATTTATTTGACTTTCTACTCTTTTAATCAATGAGCTCAATGCAATGAACTTTCCTCTTAGCACTGCCTTCATATTGTCCCAGAGATTCTGATATGTTATATAGGTGTTCTCATTTACCTCTAAGTATTTTTTTATTTCCTCCCTAATCTCTACTGCTATCCATTCTCATTCAGTAGCATGTAATTTAGTCTCTAGGCATTGGAGTAGCTTTTAGTTTTTATTTTATCAGTGATTTCTAGTTTCATTCCATAATGATTTGATAGAATGTGGGGTAGTGTTTCTATTTTTTTTTTCTTTGTATTTGCTAAGAGTTGTGTTGTGGCATAACATGTGGTCCATTATAGAGAAGGATTCATGTGCTACTGAGAAGAAAGTTTATTTGCTCAATGATGGATGAAATACTCTCTAAATATCTCTAAATTATTGATGGTACTCTTTAGTTCTATAGTTTCTTTGTTTAGTTTTTGTTTGGAAGATCTATCCAGTGGTGAGGGAGGTGTGTTAAGGTCACCCAGTATTATTGTGTTGTGGTCTATTTAATTCTAAATATGTTCTCCCATATTTCTTGAATTTCTGTTCATGGTTTCTTACCATCTTCTCTGTATGGTTGACTTTATTTTCAAGAGAATATATTTTATCTTCATTGCCAAAGGTACTGTCTTCCAAGTGGTCCAGTCTGTTGGTGTTGTTTTCTATTGAATTTATAATTTGGTTTATTGATTCCTTAATTTTAAGGATTTCTGCTTGTTTTTCACAATCTCTCTTTATTGATCTTTAACTTCCTGTATTTTCTCTTTAATTTCACTCCTTATACTATCTTTTACTTTGCAGATCAGCTTAACTATGTACACTCTAAATTCCTTCTCTGACATTTCTTCTGTGCTGTCTCTGGATTCTACTGTTGAAACATCTTAGTTGGTTTAAGGTTCTTTGTTCCCTTGTTTCTTCATGTTATTTGTGTGTCTTTCCATCTAGTGGTATGGATCTGAGGCAGAACAGTTTCTACCCTGTAATCTTATAGTGTCCCTGAAGGCTTCTGTCTTCAAGGACAGAAGAGAGTCTTAAAGGGACTCTCCTTTAAGAGGGAGACCAATATCAACAGCACCCAATGCAAATATACAACCTGAAACCAAATGGCTCCTATTAAGGCATCTACAGTTTTGTCACAGTAAACAGAAATGATGTGTTTAATTATTGTCTACAATATAAACAGTAAGTTTGCTGAAAGAGTTTACCATTTCAAATGACGGAAAAAGAGGGAACAGAAATAAGTGTAGGATGTGATGTTTATGAAGGAGAAACAGAAGATGGAAGTAAAAATTTGTAGTAAGAGTAAAAGAGGAATTAATAGAGGATGGCTGTAAACATGAGAGAAGTGAGAAAGAGAATCCAGGGAGACAGATAAGTGAGAGAAAAAAATACAGATTAAAAAAAAGAAAAAAGGGTAAAAATGGAAGAATACACACCCAAACTGTAATATACTATTCAGACATCCCACTCTTCAATAAATTGATGCATGAAAAATATTTGGATTCAAAGATGATAGAGATGTGTGTGGGTGGAGGAAAGAAAGTCTGCACGGAAATTGCCAATTGCTTCAGTTTGCTTTCAAAAATATTCAGGTTTCCTTCTCTGCCAATAGATGGGGTTGTCTGAAGTTTAATGGTAGCTCCAGGCTGGTGGGTGCCAGACCAGTTGGCTGAATGAGCCGATAGCAAGATGCCCTCACGCCCTCTTCCAGTCTTCCCACACACTGTAGCTGGCCCCTTCCTTCCTTGCACACTTCAAAACTCCCTGAGCTAGAGGGAGCCTGGTTTTCTCCAATTCCTCTAAACTGTGCTCTCCCTGGTGAACTGCCCCCAGTCTCCAGGTTTCCACAGGCTTGTCAGGCACAGAATGGCCCACACAGACCCAGCTGCAATCAGAATGACCTGCGCTTCATACAAGGGGGAAGGAAGAGCCTGGCAGGTTTTCATGACCCATATTCCCCTATGTAAAACCCTCTCATTTTCTCCTAGCCTGTTAGGCACACTCAATAACGTGCTGCTTGGGACCCAACTCAGGTTTGCCAGGACTAGGCACTCACAGCTGCTGGCCCCTGCCATGTGGGCATGGTAGAGAGACTTGGTTTCTTTCCCACCGAACAGCATTGTGAAGCACATCTTCTGGGTCAGTCTGGCAATGTCTTTAATCTTTGATCTTTCCTACCAAGACATACCACAAGCTCCTAAAAATGCAGGTTCCCTTTATTCTGTTATCCCTTCACTTTGCCTGTGAAGGGACTGCTCTGGGAAGCAGTAGCAGGAGGGCAGGGGATTTCTTCCTTATTTTATTATATACAATGTCCTGAGTCCGCCATCTGCATTGAATTTCTAGTATTAATTCCCAGTAAAGTCCCCACCCCCTTTTTTTAAAACCCACCTTACTGAGAAGCTGCCTATTCTCTTTCTTGGTTTCAAGTCATAAATAAGTAGCCTGGAAAGTTGCCTCCTCTATTCTGCCATCTTCCGAACCTCAAGTGCTTCTTAGTCATCTCAGGATGGATGTTCCATGGGTAATCAAACTTGAAATAATGAAAATCCAAGTTTTCTTCCTTCCAAAACTAACTTGCTCCCCTCTTTTCCTTGTCTATTTCTTTGGTTGGCTACATCATTATTCTAGTAGTGCAGGCCAGAAAGCTCCAAAAAGCTACTGGTTTATTCTCTTTTTTCTTAATACGCTCTTATTAAAGACCATAGGCCTTTAATGACTCATTTTCCTATTAGTCCTCTTTCTTTTTCTAACTTCTTTCCTTCCTCAGTTTATATTCCATGCTTTATTAATTAGACAGGCATCACCACGTCAATATCCCCGCTGTCCCCTGAAGCACCAATCTGAAATAGTACAGCCTGGGCTAAACAAGGTGTCTTTTCTTTTGAGACTATAACAAAACTGCTGAACAACAACAACAACAAAATACAATGGTGTATACTGGTGCTACTTTTTAAATTCAAGGCCTCAAAGCAAAGCCAGGCAAAGCATCTTAAATATCCTACTCAGCTAGCTTCTCTAATTTCTATTTTAATATCTATTTCCAATTGATCCCCTGTTTCTTAAATCTTCAACTCTACCCTACTGATAATCCTAACCCCTATCTGGAGAAGTCAGGAAATACCTTAGTTTCCATTCAGTAAGCCAGTTTCTACATACTAATTTTTGCTTTATTCTTCACCATTAAAAGGTAACAGGGCTCTGAATAATTTTTTGGATCCTGCTCAACTGACTATCACTCTCTTCCACTATTTTAAAAAGTACATACTGGACTGTTGTAGCTCAGTGGCAGAGCGCTTGCCTAGCACGTGTGAGGCACTGGGTTCAATCCTTAGCACCACATAAAAATGAACAGATAAAATAAAGGCATGCTGTCCACCTACAACTACAAAAAAAATATTTTAATTAAAAAAAAGTACACACTTAAAATCTTACTTCGCTGTTATCACAATCTCTAGACCCTGGCTCTTTTCTATTTCACCCCAGAATAAGAATGCTTAAGCACTGTTAATATTTGCTAACTTCAATCTCTTCACCTTCTGGAATCCTCAATCCTGTTTTCATGAATCTCATTAAACTCATTAACCAAGGTCATCAAGAACTTTACTCTTTCTTGGGCTGTTCAGGAACATCTGATACTGTTCATCACATTTTCCTACCTGAAACACTCTTTCCTTGTATTCCTAAAAACACTGCATACTACTGATGTTTTTCATTCCTTTGGATGTATTCTTCCTCTCAGGAATTGCTATCATCATTCAATCAGTTAGACAAGCCACAACCTGACATTCTTTCACACTCAACCTGCCATGCATTTCTAGAGATTCAACCCTTCTCTATCACAAATCTGTTACCTTTTTATTCTCCACCCTAACCCAGGCCAACATTATCAACCTGATTATTATATTCTACTAAAGAGGCCCCCTCTAATCCCTCTGATTTCAATTCATTTTCCTGTCAGAATAATCTTCCAAAGTTCATTCTCTCTGAGAAATCTGCCCAGGCTACAACTCCCTGCTCTCCCTTAACTGTGGGTTTTGAAGCAGTTAAGTTTGTGCTAGTGGCCCCGACCTTCTAGTCATAGCCAATTAGACTCAGGGTAGCAACTGTCTTAAGAAGTCAACGAGGTTCTCTCTAAGTGGTTTGGAAGCAGAAGGGAAACTCAAAGGCTCTGGGTTAACTTTGTAATTAAAGAAGCAGAGAAGCCAGTTTACACAGAATGAAGCAGACGCAACAGATAAAAGCAAAGACAAGAAGTCATGTGCTGCTGGAGAATGTGGGAATACTTGGTATTAGTTGAAAACCATGCCTGGTTCCAAACTTTTGTCAGGTCGAAGCTATACTTCCTACCTTTGTATATGCTGAATTTCTCTGGGTCATGTTTCTCTGTCTTCTTATTTAAACCAACACAACCTTAACCAAAGTAATCCTTCTAACATGCAAATTAATTTCTAAATCTCTCTAATTTCTAAACTCATATCATGGTTCCTTCTGCTCAAGCCTTCATTAGGGATTCCAAAGGTCTGAATGATTTGGCCCTAGCTTCTTCTCTTTCTAGATCCTCCTCCCTTCTCCAATTGTAGGATGTAACCACAAGGGACTATTTTAAATGTACTACACCATCTCTCAGTTCCAAGCCAATACAGGTTGTTTTAGTTTAGTTTCGTCTCATTTTCTTTCATCTGCAACATACCTCTCAGCACTGACTTTCCCTGGTCAAGACCTACTTATCTGTGAGGTTTCAAGTTCAGTAGTTAGTGCACTCATTTTCTGGGCACACTTGGCTTTCCTCCATGGCAGCACATGTACTACCGTGAAATGAAAATGTCTGAGTTCCCCATTAGATAAAACCTCTGCAAGGGCAAAGCATATGTTTTGTTCACTTCTGTGTTCCCAGAATTGCGACTACTCGGGTGTTTTTGAATGAATTAATCAACTGCCAAATCATGTTGGTTTTACTCTAACGTCTAAGCGAACTGCCTTTTCTATTTTCATAGATACTGCCTGCTTCAAGTTCATGTGTTCTCCAAACCATTTCAATGATTCCTTCACTATTCTCCCTGCCTAGTTTCACCTCAATCAAATCTAACTTATTATTCCCTGTAGCAAATATGTACTGACTGTAAAGGACATTTTCTTCTCTGCTCAAAAATTGTCTACAACTAAGTCCATCTAACTGATTTTTTAATTTCTTGAACATATCAAACTTTTCTGTCTTTAGACTTCTGTTGCCCTTCTGTGAAATGTCCTTTTCCACCATCTCCAAGTGTTAAAAGATATCGCATAAGGCCAGGAAATGTACTTTTCATTGACTTTTACTACGCTTCTCATGACACAGTATTTTTCATATTATTACTAAAAGTAACCTATATGTCTAAGTTAATTTTTTTGTCAGCCAAGAAATGTTAAGTTTCTAAGTTATATAAAGATATATAAAGTAATTCAACATAAGTGAAGCAAATAAGTTAATGGTCACAAATATATTTTTGTAATAGTCATGGATAGTTAATAAAATCACATCTGTGTAAACTTCATATTTAGAATGCTTTCATTACCAGAATTGATGCTGTGTTCTGCTTAATGAGAAACAACTGACTTGAAATTTATTTTCTATTAACCAAAGTGGTCTAATTTTAGTTAACCAAGATGATCTCAATCAATATTAAATTTCCTTTGTCAGCTCGGTTCTTGGTCCAACATCTTCCAATCCTTCAATTAAATCTTCAAGTACCGAAAACAAAAGTGAGCCAGGCATGGTGGTGCATGCCTGCAATCCTAGTGGCTCAGGAGCCTGAGAGAGGAGGATTTTGAGAAACGAGTCAGCCTCAGCAACTTAGTGAGGCCCTATATAACTCAGTGAGACCCTGTTTCTAAATAAAACACACACACACACACACAAAGAAAAAAAGACTGGGGAGGTGGTCAGTGGTTAAGTGCCCCCTCGAAGGAAGGAAGGAGGGTAGGGGAGGGGAGAAGAGGGGAGGGGAGAGAAGGGAAGGGGAGGGGAGGGGAGGGGGGGGGGGGGGCGGGGGGAAACAAAAACCATATATTTGGTGACTTTATATAACAAGGAGAGCTCAAGAAAGCATGGGTTTCTGTGTTGTTGTTTGTTTTACTGCTACTAAACTGCAGTAAAATTTTTCAAATATCCAAAAAGCTTCAGAACCGTCTACTGATAATATTCAGGGTAAAAAATTTACTTTTCAATCTTATATGATGGTTTTTTTCCAAACTGTGAGTCCCAACCCATTGATGGATCATGAAATCTATTTGGTTGATTAGATTTTTTAATAAACTAGAAAAGGAATTATCAAGATGCAGATCATGTGGTAACAATCAAAATTGTGAAATTTATGTTTGTATGCACTAAGATTGTACTAGATCACAATGAAAGTCATTTTTCCCCATGTACAGTCAAAAAAGTCAAAATAGCAAACCAATGATATTTAGAAGATACATATATATGTATATATAATGAATGTATATAAACGCATACACACGTGTATATATATATACATATATAAATACTCATTTTCTAGAAACCTGCCTCATTTTCAATTAACAAAAAAATCATAGCAGATTAAATATTTAAATACACCTAGAGTTCTGTTCTTATTACAAACGACACTCATGTCACTTCAAATTTTAAAAAAAAAGCTATATGTTAAATTCTAAAACAATTTCCTTTTGTCTTCAATTCAGTAAAGTATTCTGAAGTCTATGAAGTATAATATGCTACCTATTAAATGATTACATATTATAACTTCTCATCATTAAATCAGGAAGTGACTAAACAACATAATATGCAGTTAAGGTTTACATGAAGTTGACTCAGCAAAGATAATTGTAATCCAATTGTCATGCCACAATTTTAACTCATTATACATGCTCATTCCTTGACAACTGAAAGTTACCTCCTTGTTTTTAAAATATCGCTCAGGTTACATAGCTATCAATAATAATAATTTTAAAATGACCAGGAATTCTATACACTTTTTAAAAACACCATTTTCACAGACTGTTTATAGACATGTGAATAATTGTACATTTCCCTCAAACAGTGGAATCAGAATCTCTTTAGTTTATCATCATCTGGGTTGTTAAGAATTGCCAAGTGTTTGGAATTTCCACACAAGGTAACAGTGTATAAATATGGTAATAAAATGGTCAATGCATGATGATACACAAAAAGGAAAAGAAATGTCAGCACTATCTAGTCAATGTGTAGGATAATTTGTAAAGTGGCATAAGTGGTATAAATTTACTCACAGTCATGAGAAGATAAATTATTTTAAATCTGATGACACAAAATGACATCAATGGTTCAGTCAGAAGTTCTGATTTGTCTTAACAACAGTGACACTACAACCTCAACTTTGAAGATGATGAATGTGGACCTAATGACTGTTTTCTGATACACTGAAAAAGGACAAAGACTACACAGCCAAAATAATGATAATAATAGTAATAATAATAATTATAATAATAATTAGTAAAGACACAGAAAAATTACATACTTTTAAAATAACATTTTATAAATTGTTTTACTTCATTTTACTGGTTTCCTTAAGAAAACTGGATGACAAAAACATATTCTGTTTTACAGCTTAGCAATAAAGAGACCCTTATACAATAAAGAGAAATCACGGGAGTTTAATGAAGAAAAATACAATGCTATTTAAGTTACAATACAATTAATAACTTGTTTAACTTTTATTGCTTGCCATAGTCCTTTAAATCACCTTCATTTTCAAAGTGATTGAAATAATTCAGTTATTACCAGTTACTAAAATGTATATGTTAATATACGGCAACATATATCAACATATATATTATTGCCTAAAAAGTAAACATTAGGTACAGTTTTTCTGGATACTCAGTTTTTATGGAGTTTGCTGTTATTCTAAGGCTGTCAAAGATATAGTATGTATGGTTGCTCTAGTTTGGCAAGAATACTTCTTTATTTTATACAAGGTCTTTAAAAAAATTGTCAAGGCAATCAGTTCTTTGGAGTTTTCTGCCTTTAGGAAATGAAAATATTTAACCAGATGACCTAAGAATTACAAATGGTTCTGCCTTTTCTGGAAATGATTGTCTTCTCTTGGTCAAAAACAAAACAAAACAAAACAAAACAAAACTAAACATCCAATCCTTTATAATCCAAAGTGGTCTAGGTTTCCTTTCTGGAGACATAAGCATCATCTTCCCAGTAGACTACAAAGACACCTGGGAAGAACCAAGACTGTAAAGCGGTCTCATGTGGATGGATCCAAACATTGCCTTCCCTAACTAGTTATTTGATCCTCAGCAACTTATTTAATCCATTTGATTCCTCAGTTTCTTCATCTACGAAATGGCAACATTTCACTTGTCTCCCTGGTTACTAGGAGAATCAAATAAAATAATGTATATTAAGCAAGATACTAGCAAATGATAAGCATTTAGTCAATCTTCCCTTACTTTTTACTTAATAAGTCAAAACAACCAGCCAAAGGTATGAATTATTTCTAAAGAAAATATTTTTTAAAGTTTTTATTTATAGAAAAAATCAACAGGGACAATGTGAGAACCAACATTCCTCAAGGATGATTATAAGCAAAACCAGCATTAGTCATTTCATACTACTCAATACTATGGCTTCAAACACAAGGAAAAATTAGCGCTGTGGGTTTTCTACTCTAAACATGTCTTGTTTATTCATTCAGGTATTTCCCCCCACTGCTAATGCAGTGCCAACCACATACACTCAATAAATATTATTGCTGAACAAAAGCAAATAGCCCAGGGTGCCTTAAAACTCCTAGAGTAGTACCATGTCCTAGAAAATGACTGAGTCAGGAAGAAAAGTGTGAGTTATTAATTGTACGCCTACTATGAGGAACTCTATAATTGGCTGCTGAATTTAAGTCCAAGACAGCCTTTAAAAGCAAAAAATAAAATCTTTCAAGTATTCTGGGTCGTGGATGTAGCTCAATGGCAGGGTGCTTACCTAACAGTGCCAAGCCCTGAGTTCAATCCCTAGTATCCTAAAAAACAAAAATACTTCTAAATTTTCTAAGAACAGCTGAAGAACACTTCAGCTGCTTTTCAGAAGTTTGTAAAGAGTCAGAAAATGTGAGGAAATTTTCCACTGCATATATGTACAGCATTAGAATACTGGTTCATAGAAGGGCTCATCAGACAACTTAAAAGTAAGCAGTACTCAGAAAGCAGAAACCACAGGCAAAACAGGCAAATGTCAATCTGAGCTGCCCAAGGTGGTGCACTTGAGCCATCTAGTGGGTAAGAGAAGTGAATGAGTTTAAATTTTGCAAGAAAAATATTATCATTGTCCCAATTCTCCCCTGTGAAAACAATAACAGGGAATATGTTCTTGGGAATATGAATTATAATCCATAAAAGACAGTAGAGAAATAAGAAGGAGCTGGTGAGAGACAAAGGATAAAATGATGACAAATTTGAGAATTTAGAGTTTATGGACAACAAAAAATGAAAACCTAAAGACTCCTTATGGTATTCTCTTAAAACCATGCAACCATAAGATTACATGTAAGTTTGTAAAAGACATAATAGGAAATAAGATTTCCCACCAACTGAGAAGGTCTGAAGAAGGCTGCAGGCTATAAAACAAAATAAGAAGTCGGTTGCTAGTGGGAGAAAAGGAAAATGGGACTAGCAGGGTGAGTTTACAGGGGGCTACATGAAGAAAAGGAAGTCACCTCTCTGGGAACTCAAAGCCAGTAAGTGTTGTGTCAACCCCAGATCACGAAGGACCTTGCTCCCTTTAGGGATGGTGGCAAACTGAAGCAGCTAGAGGTCCTGAGGAAATGCAGAAGACTTAAATCAACTCTTAAATAAAACCCTCTAAAGAGAATTAAAATTCTTCGAAGTACTCAAATCAACCCTGTTGCTTTTAAAAGTCAGAAAGTGAAGTTTGAAAATTTCACAAGCCACAAAAGACTTGAGTAGTGAGATAAAATTCACTCAAATTCTGGAGGCATATTTTTCTCATTCATAAAACTATGGTCTTAGAATATAAAGCAGTGTTATGAGTGCTCTTAACTCTAAAATTTATCGTTTTTAGACACCCCCCTTCATAAAACTCGAGGAGTCAATAAAAAGAAAATGTGTATGTTTTGTTCAATTCTTCCCATTAATTCATATATACATATATGAATTTATTTATATGTGTTGTTACAGGCTCTAAAGAGGAAGTAAGACCCTGACACCAAAGAACAGAGAAAGTAGGCAGTAGGAAAAGAAGATACTCAAGTTTATTTTAAGGCAAGGCAAAAACAAAGGTTAGCAAAAACATATGCAATGCTGAGAATTCTATGAGGCTAAGAATTTAGTCTGAAAAACATAACTTTGGCTTATGTATCTTTCTTTGTGAGATTCACTGTGAAGAGGGGGTTGGGGAAGAATGAAAGGAGTAAAAGTGGAAGGCACAGAGACAAAACCAGCAACTAGGAAAAAAAAAAAAAAGAATTACTAGTCTATTTTGCTGGGCAAACAAGGTTTCACACACACACAAAATCTGCTGGAAATCAGGTTAGAATGGGATGATGGATTCATTTTTGTGCCACAGACCATGGAGAAACCATGTGAGGACTGCACAAGGCAAACGAACCTGACCAGGTCAACGGAAATGAAGAAAAAGACTTGAGAAGTATTGGAAACAGTCAATAGGAGTTGCTAACCAACCGAACACTAGCAATGAAAAAGAAGATAAAATTGAAGAAATTCCAGGGTATAAGCCAGGAAGTGTAGTGATATTATTAACTCAAGGAGAAAACATTTATCATGTCATGTACATTCTCATTTTACATATATAAATGGGTAAGATGAAAGATGCAGGCTAGGAGGGCACCTTAGGGATGACCTACATTTAAGTTAGCTTTTATTTCCCCTTAAAGAGAAAAGAAGGAATAAAGGAAAGGAATGAGGGAGGGAGGGAGTGAGAAATGCATAACAACAGCCATCAGAGAAAGAAGGAAAATTTGGAAAAGTATATTGTAAAGTATGATGTTAGTAGTGTGTGGTGTCAAAAGTATGTTGGCTTGAAAATTAAAGGGTGATAAAAGTGTTGATATTTGTAATACATTTTCTTTATTAAAAGTAAAAGCATTATTCTATAGGCAATGGAAAAGCATTTAAGTGTAGGAAAGGGTTCATGTTCAGCAGCTTCTGAACATGACCTTCTGAGCCTTTGGATAAGAGACTGGGGAGTGGGGAATGGTGAAGAGCCTGGGAACATGAGGGAAATGAAGACATGATAAAAAACCCATAAAGTTCAGTGGTGATCATAAGTCAACTAAGAAAAGTCAACCAAGAACAAATTAAGAAACTGCCAAGCAACACAGGAAAAGTAGAAAGATTAAAACGGTGGTTTCAGATATGCTAATTTTGAGATTAAACAACACAATCACATGGTAGCTTCCAACAGTTACACAAATACTGAAAAAAAAAAAAGTCAGATTCCTTGATAGAAATAGAAATCACCTATAAAAGCAGCTAGCCTGACATAATTTCCATAATAGTGATCAATTCAGGCCTTTCCTTTGATTCCATTTTCCTACTTTGGTTATCGTATCTTTTTTTTAAGCAATCACTTTATGAAGATTATAGATTACCTGGTGTAGAAATGTACAAAGAACTCAACTTGTGAAACTTATCATGTAATATTAAGTATATACAAACAGTATGAAAAAGAATGAACATCAGTGCAATCACTACCCATCGATAGTGCCTTGAAATTCTTTCCTGTTTTAGTCAGCTTTGTGTTGCTGTGAACAACTCAACAAGAACAACTAAGAGGAGGAAAGTCTGAATTGGCTCACAGTTTCAAAGGTTCAGTCCATGGTCCCCAGAGGAGGCAGAACACAATAGTATTAGTACATGGTGGAGGAAAGCATCTCATGATGTGACAGGTAGGAAGCAAAAAGAGCTCTCTGCTCACCAGGTACAAAATACAAATCACAAAGGCATGCTCCGAGTAACCTATTCCTCCAGTCATATCCTACCGGCCTACAGTTATCACCCAGTTAATCCATTCAAGTGAATTAATCCCCTGATAGGATACAGCTCTCATAATTTAATCATTTTACCTCTGAATATTCTTGCATTGCTTCACACATGAGCTTTTGGGGGATATCACATATCCAAACCATACCATACCATACCATTCCCCAATATCATTTCCTCTCACACATGCATGGTTAGCTTCATTATCCTAAGGTTTCTGAACACCATTGCCTTCCTCTTCTTTATAGCTTCACAATCTAGGTAATAATTCCAGTAATATTTTTTGGTTTTGCCTCTTACTCAACTTCATATCAAATAAATCACAACACACATATCCTTCCTGTGGTTTGCTTCTTTGATTTTGTAATTATCATCACATGTGCATGTGTCTGTAACTGTAGCTCATGAATTATTCAAGCAGAATAGTATTCCAGTAAATGAATATACCACAGTTTTGTTTTGTTTTGTTTTTTAACATAATATATTGCTGAAGGATTTTTAAGCTGCTTCCAATTTGGGGCTATGATGAAAAGTGCTGCTCTGAACATGTTGACAGACATCTCCCATAGACACTGGCTTACACTTCAGGGTTTTTAACCCTGTTTTCTAGGGTACTGAAGAGTTGACTGCTGGGTCATAGGATAAGCACACATTTGACTTTAGTAGATGATACAAAATTAGCTTCCAATGGTAACACCAACTCTTGGAACTGACAGACTTTAAAAAAACAGTACAATAATATCTCAGTTTTAATTAGTACTTCCTCTACATACTAATGAGCTTGGGCCTTCTTTCCTGTTTACTTACCTACCTCTCAATTCCCCCCCATCCCCTTGCTGAGGCTGGCTCTGAACTTGTGATCCTCCTGCCTCACCTCCCCAGCCACTGGGATTACAGGTGTGTACACCTTTGCCCAGGCAGTTTTCCCTTTTTAAAAGTCTTTTTCCTAGTTGATCTGTTCTTTACACATCCTTGATAAAAGACCCTTCTCAGTTATATGCTTGAAATATCTTTACCTAGTTCCAGGCTTCCTGTGTCAATCTTCTTAGGACATTTTCTTACATACAGAAATTCCCAAACAATATAGCTGAACCGACTGGTCCCCTTCTTCATGGTCAGTGCTGTGTCTTAAAAATCTCTCTCTTTTCCAAATCTTGAAAAACTTGCTCTCATTTCATACTTAAAAGCTTTATAGGTGTTACCTTTTACATGAAGGACTTTATTCATTCTGGAAATGATTTTTGTTCAATGTGAAGAAGGCATGGAATTTTTTTTAATGTGTAAATCTAATTACCTGGGCACAATTAACTGAACCCAATCCTACCCTTAGTGGTCTGCAGTGGCACTGTGTCATTCAGTGAGTATTCATATATGCAGAGGATGGATGGTTCTGGGCACTCCATTCTTTCCATTTTCTGTTTTTAACCCAGTTTCAATCTCACAGTGTTTTAATTATTTGCATTTTATGTCTTGATATCTGATAAGGAAATTGTGAACAACTTAAGCCACCCAAACAACCAAAGTTTATAAAACATTTGATCTCTAGCACCAAAAGAAATAGAACATAAAAATTAAAGGTTAAAAAGCTGTGTGTAACAAGCTTTTTAAAAAATGACAAAATTAAATATACCTGAACTGGAACCATAAATTATTAACAGAAAACTACTAAAAGTGATGGCTGGGATTAAATTAATAGGAAAAAAAATTAAAATTTGTGGGGTACACTGAAGAGGACAGGGAAGATGTGGAAGTGAAAGAGACAGTGAGTCCCAATTTCCTTGTAACCTGGAAAGGAGGCAGTGAATAAAAGCAGAATTGAGAGATGAGAGACAAAATAAATGCTGTAAGACTTGACACTACCATAGTCTGAGACCTGGACAGACTAGAAGATAGGTTACTAGGGGGAGGAAAAAAAAACCTCAGAAGTGTTTTAACCCAAACCTGGGGGGTGGGGGCAGGGCGCGGAATCAGAGAGAGAAGGGAAAGTGGACATTTTCATAAGCTCACCCATTTAAAAATTACTGGAAAACTGTTGAAAAGAGACAAAATCTAAATTACAGAAGGCTCCCTAGAACAGCACAAACCACATAAAACCAAATCACAAACCAGAGAAAACCAGATCGTGAAAAAGAAAGCTGAGGGTGGCCAGAGGAAGGAGATGGGCAGCAGCCATCTTATGGAACCTTTTAAATAGGCACAGCCTCTTCCCAGGCCCAGAGGGCTGCAAATTAAACCTGAGGGAAGCCCCTGCAGTGGGTCTCTCAAGAATCTGACCAGAAAGACCTCCCTGTCCCCTCACTGTGAACATGGGGTCAGGGTGGGCTGATGGGGACCTGGACCTGGAAAGTGTGCATCTAGCTCTGCTGAGCAGCTGCCACCCAGGCACAGGGGAAAAGCTCTGCACAGGCTTGCTTGCCCCAGACAGGCGACAACCAAAGCAACTGTGGCCCTAAAGGAAAGCTCATTCACCAGGCCCCAACCACTGGCACCGCAGGAAGCCTAGACTATACCCAGGACCACAGCACTGTACCAGGAGGGTAACTACCTGGATATCCAGTGACAGACAGCAGGAAATTGCCAGAAGCTTCTTAGCAGAAAGGGTCAAATACGAGCTTTAATAAGTGACTGCAGCTGGCAAGTGACAGGGTCTTAGATGGATACTTGTAGGACCATGCACCAGACTTATTAAGCAATGGGAATCAACATCCACTACTCACAACTTGGGACAGCAGAAATTAGAGTCCAGCTAAACCACCAGAGACACTTTACTACAGCACCTCAGAGTGGAAGCAGCAGGGGGAACACTGCTTCACCACAGAACACCTGCGGAAAACCTACGATCAGTGTTTCCGCACACACAGACGGCTGCCAGGATCTTCAATATCATGAAAAGAATCTAGCAGAGGGGAACAGGTATACCAGTGATTCACAGCAAATACAGGGTCACCTCAGAGACTGCATCCCGAACTTCTGCAACATTACGATCAGCCAATTCACAACAAAGCACCCTCCAAGACTATAAACAACTCTGTCAACTTTGATCACATAAATAACTCCTCCAACCCATCTGAATGTATTTCATCTAATAGTTTAAAGTATTTACTGGAAGCAAGCTTCCTAGCTCTAGTTTATACCAGCTTCTCTTACCGCCTATTCATCCTCTTGCACTATCCACTATTGCCTCAAATACCACCTATTCATCTATTTTTCCTTTCTACCTTGGTGTAAACTATTATACTTTTATAGATTCTTTCTCCCTTTCTTTATCGTCCTCCCTCCCTTCCTTTCTATTTCCCTTCCCCATTTGCCAACACCCCCCCTTAGCACTCACTCTAGTAAGTTTACTAGATTTAACTACTAAATTTTTTGACCTGTTCTAGATCTTTTATTATAGGTTCATACCTGAATTTGAGGACCCAAAGAAACAACTCCAACAAGTTTTTGTTCTTACAAGGTTGAATAGTATAAGGCTTGGTTCAGAAGTGATTATAGTAATTAGGGCTCAATGGTATATCTTAAAGTGGAGCTGATACTGGGATGAGCAGAGGTCACACGCTGAATTTATATCATTATCTAGATATCCACCCAACCCAGGACTCTTACGAAAAAGAAATTCACATAGTAGTCCTTCACTTAAAAGAAGTCAGAACTATACTGATAGATGGGTAGACATACAAACAATATGAAAAAGCAAAGGAATGAACCATTCCAAACTGTTGTAGAATACCTCACAACAGATTCCACTGACACCACAGTGGAGTGAATGTCAGAAAAGGAATTTAGAAAACTCTTAAACTGTTCTATGAGCTAAAAGATGATGTAAGGAGTGAAATAAGAGAAAAAACACAAGAAGTGCAAGATCACTTCAATAGAGATTCTGAAAAAGAATCAAACAAAAATGTCTGAAATGAGGGAATCAATAAATTGAATCTAAAAATCAAAGGCAAGCATCACATTAGACCTCTTTGAGAACAGACTTTTCAGGCTTTGAAAACACAGTATATAGTCTTGAAAATATAGTCAAACATAAAAGATGGTAAGAGACCACAAATGGAATACTCAAGAAATCTACGGTAATATTAAAAGGCCAAATTTAAGATTCACTGGGACATATAAAGGCTCTGAAACACAAACTAAAGGAATGTACAATCTTTTCAAAGAAATAATATCAGAAAAATTTCCAAAACTTAAGAATGAAATAGAAATTCAAATACAGGAGGCATACAGGACTTCAAATATGCATCAAAACAGATTCACTCCCAAACACCTTATTATGAAAATGCCTAACATACAGAATAAAGATAGAATGTTAAAAGCTGCATGAAATAAAGAACTGGTCATATTTTACAAGTAAACCAATCTGGATTTCAACTGTTTTCTCAACCCGGACCCTAAAAGTGAGGAGGGCTTGGAATAATACATTCCAAGCTCTGGAAGATAGTAGATGTCAACCAAGAATACTATACCCAGAAAATTAAGATTCAAAGTTGAAGATGAAATAAAAAACCTTTCGAGATAAACAAAAGTTAAATGAATTCATAACTAGGAAGGCTGCGCTACAAAACAATAAAATATTGCCTGAAGAAGAAATGAAAAACAAAAATGAAGCCAGCATAAGGAGGCATTACACTAGAAAAGTAGTCAAAGGAGAATCAAATCCAATTTAAACACTAGAAATAAATCAAACTGGAAGGAAATAAAAATCATTTCTCAGTAATAACATTGAATATAAATGGTCTAAACTCTTCAATCAAAAGACATAGGTTGGCAGAATGGATTAAAAATATGCTCTGTGCAAGAGACTCACCTCACAGGCAAAGACATACACAGACCAAAGGTGAAAGGATGGGAAAAAACATCACTCACATGGATCTCATAAACAAGTAGAGGTTACCATTCTAGTATCAGATAAAGTAGGCTTCAAGTCAAAATTAATCAAAAGAGAAAAGGTCATTTCACACTGCTTATGGGAATAATACATCAATAAGATATAACGATCATAAATATTTATGCCCCAAACAATGGAGCACCTACATACATCAGACAAACCCTTCTCAAAACTAAGAATCAAACGGACTACAATGCAATAATACTGGGTGATTTTAACATACCTCTCTCATCACTGGATAGATCATCCAAACAAAAAACAAAGTAAAGATTCTTTAGAACTAAAAAATACAATAAGTAATTTGGACCTAACAGACATCAACAGACATATTTAGACTATTTCTTCCATCAACAACTGAATTCACTTTCTTCTCATCAGCACATGGAGTATTTTCTAAAATAGAGACTAAGAGACTATATTTAGTCACAAACAAATCTAGCAATACCAAAAGAGAGAGAGAGAGAGAGAGAGAGAGAATCCCTTGCATTCTCTCAGATCATAATGGAATGAAATTAGAAATCACACCTGGAGTCAAATAATACACTTTTTTTTCCCTAGAGTTTAGGACTTTTCATTTGTCCTAAAGTCACTGAAGCAAAACTCATAAAACATTCTCCTTTCCTTTATATCCCCCAATGCAAAGAAAACAAAAAAACTATTTGTAGGAAAAAAAAAAAAAGTTTTGTACATGGGATGAAAACAATATAAATTCAAAACTTACAGATAAGTGTTAGCTCTATCACTCATCTCTTGAAAAAGTTTATATGAATAATAATACACTCTTGAATGATAAATGGATAGAAGAAGAAATCAGGGAAAAAATTTAAAAAATACTTATAGGCAAATGAAAAGAATAATACAATGTATCAATATCTCTGGGACAGTATGAAGGCAGTTCTAAGAGGAAAGTTCACAGCACTGAGCTCATACATTAAAAGAATGGAAAGATACCAAATAAACAACCTATCATTACATTTCAAGGCCTTAGAAAAAGAACAAACAACACCAAAATCAGAAGACAGGAACTTATTAAAATCAGAGACAAAAATCAATGAAACTGAGATATAAAAAAGCAACACAAAAAATTAATGAAACAAAGAGTTGGTTTTTTGAAAGGATAAACAAAATCAATAAACTTTTAACCAAACTATAAGAAAAAGAGAAAAAACACAAATGATCAAAATCTGAGATAAAACGGGAAATATCACCAAAGACACCATTGAAATCAAAAGGGTCATCAGAAACTATTTTGAAAATCTTATTCCAAGAAGCTACAAAATCTTGAAGATCAAAACTTGAAGACAAATTCCTACATAGAACCTACCCAAACTGAACCAAGAGGACACAGAAAATTTAAACAAATCAATTTCTAATAATGAAATTGAAGCAGCCATCAAAAGCCTTCCAACAACAAAAAACCCAGAACTGGTTGGATTCTTAACCAGTTATTCCAGACCTTCAAAAAACTAAGACCAATCCTCCTCAAATTAGTCCATGAAATAGAAAATGCGGGAACTCTGCCAGACACATTCTACAAAGCCAGTATCACCCTGATACCAAAATCAAACAGACACATTAAGGAGAAAAAATGTCAGACAATATTCTTGATGAGCACAGATGCAAAAATTCTTAATAAAATACTGGCAAACTGCATATACAAAAACACATCAAACAATAGTGCGCCATTATTAAGTGGGATTAAGTGGGATTCATCTCAGGAATGCAGGTTGGTTCAACATAAGGAGATCAATAAATGTAATCACCACATGTCTTTAAAGACAAGAATCACAAGTTTATCTCAATATGTGGAGAAAAAGCATTTGATAAAGCAGAGTGCCCATTCATGTTTAAAACACTAGAAAAACAAGGAATCGAAGGAACTTACCTCATAACTGTACAGGTTATATATGAGAAACTGAAGGCCAACAAAGTATTTCCTCTAAAAACAGGAACAGGACAAGGATGCCCACTTTCACCACTCCTATTCAACACAGTCCTTGAATTAGGCAAGAGAAGGAAATTAAATGGACACAAACAAGAAGAGCTCGAATTATCTGTATTTGCTGAGGACATGATCCTATATTTAGAAGACCCAAAAAACTCCACCAGAAGACTTATAGAGTTCACAAATGAATTCAGCAATACCAAACTTAAATTATACTTCAGAGCTAAAGTAACAAAAACAGCACTGTATTGGCACCAAAACAGGCAGGAAGACCAAGGAAACAGAATAGAAGACATAGAGATAATCCCACATAGTTTTTTCATACTAAACAACGCTGCCAAAAACACGTGTTGAAGAAAAGACAGCTTTTATAACAAATGATGCTGGGAAAACTAGAAATCCATGTGTAGTAGAATGAACTTAAACTCATCTCTTATGCTGCACAAAACTCAACTCAACGTGGATCAAAGACCTAGGCATTAGACCAGAAACGCTGCACCTGCTGTAAGAAAATGCAGGCCCAACACTCCCAACATGTTGGCTCAGGAATCGGCTCCCTTAATAAGATGCCTAAAGCACAAGAAGTAAAACTAAAAATAAGTGTGATGGCATTAAATTAAAAAGCTCCCTCACAGCAAAGGAAATAACTAAAAAGGGTGAAGAGAAAACCTACAGAATGGGAGGAAATCCCTGCTACCTGCTCCACAGATAGGGCATTAATATCCAGGACATACAAAGAACGCAAAAAACTTAACACCAAAAAAACAAATAACCCAAATTACTAAATGGACAAACGAACTGGACAGACACCTCACATACAATCGGTCAACAAATACATGAAAAACTGTTCAACATCTCTACAAATTAGAGAAGTGCAAATTAAAACTATAATGAGAGTTCATCTCACTCCTGTCAGAATGGCAATAATCAAGAATACAAGTAACAATAAATGTTCAAGAATACAAGTAATAATAAATACTGGTGAGGATGTGGGGAAAAAGGTACATTGATACATTGCTGGTGGGACTGCAGATTGGGGCAATCACTATGGAAAGCAGTATGGAGAGTCCTCAAAAAACCTGGAATGTAATCACCATTTAATGCACTTATCCCAATCCTCTGTCTATATCCAAAGGAGTTAAAATCAGCATACTACAGTGACACAGCCACATCAGTTTTCTCCTGCCTAGAGTACATTCTTCATAATTTCCTTTAGTGAGACTTTCAAATTGCAAATTCTTGGTTTTGATCTGTATGAATTTCCCGATTTTCCCCCTTTAGTATACAATTTATAGACTGTGTTTCCTTTTAAGTAAGGTAACATTTCTTCTAAGATAAAATGTCTTCTGGTTATGACATCAAGGAAGGTCAGTCTGTCTTCCTCCTCTAGATATGACAAAGACCTTTTGTCTTTGGTGTTCTGGCATGATACTGTAACAAGACTAGATGAGGATTTCCTTTCATTTAATAAGTTTGGGTTCCTATGCTTCTTAATGCCTAAGTTAGTGTTGTTCATGAGTTGCAGAAAATTCTTTTTTTAAGGGTACTGGGAATAGAACTCAGGGGCACTCAACCACTGAACCACACCCTCAGCCCTATTTTGTATTTTATTTAGAGACAGGGTCTCACCAAGTTGCTTAGCCCCTACCCGTTGCTGAGGCTGGCTTTGAACTCAAGATCCTCCTGCCTCTGTCTCCTGAGCTGTTGGATTACAGGAGTGTGCCACCCCATCCAGCTGAGTTGCAGAAAATTCTTATTCATTATCTTCAATAATGTTGTCTTTTCACCTTTCTATTGAACGCCATTCAGGTAATTGTTAAGATAAACATGTGTTGTAACTTCTTTTTTATAGTTTTCACCTGTTTCTCTTGAACACAAGCCAGACATTCCAGTTCCTGTACAAGTTCTAGCTGTTTTTTTAATTATTTTTTGGACATTTTTATAATTTCTGTACCCTACAACATATTTTCAACTGGTCTTTTGCTTAAACATATTAGTAGATTTAACATGTAACCTATATTGTCTCATTATTTTAATTTTCTGGCAGGTTTATTATTTACTTCTATTCACAGTGCTTAGTTTTTTGTTTTTGTTGTATTCTTTTGTTTTTTTTTTTTTTTTTTTTCTTTTTAAACTCTACTTAGAATTTTACTTCTGAGAAAACTTTCAGCTCTGGGATAAAGATCAGTTTCCCCAAAGGGAACTAGTATGTGCTTCTACAAGTCTAAGGATACTCATTGCTAATCTATGATTATTACTATTATAGAGATAATTCCAAATCAAATTATCTTAAGGAATTTTTTTTTGGCAAGGTAGAGGATCACTTAGATGAGGTTAAAAGTGAACTGCAAACTACAGAGGGTCAGGTGTTCAAAATTCATAGCAGTGATCTTATCCCCCATATTTACTTCAAAGAAGTTTTATCTAGACTTAGTTTTCAAAATGTGGTCCCCAACCAGCAAAATCGACATTACCTGGGAACTTAATAGAAATGCATATTTTAAGGCCTTATTTCCCAATGTTATGTTTTAGACATGAGGTGTCCCCCCAAAACTCACGTGAGACAATGCAAAAAGGTTCAGAGGAAAAATGACTGGGTTGTAAGTCTTAAGCCAATTTGTGATTTAATCCCGCTAAGGATTAACCGAGTGGTAACAAGTGGTAGGGTGTAACTGAAGGAAATGGAAATTGGAGGTGGCTTTGGGTATATATTCATATCTTCCAACCGGAGTCTCTCTCTACTTCCTAATCTCATATGAACTGCTTCCCTCACTTCAAGCCCCTGGGATTGGAGCTGGCCTTCTATGGACTAAGACTTCTGAAACTGTGAGCCCTCAAACTTTTCTTCCTCTATAATTGTGCTGGTCAGATCCTTTTAGTCACAGCAGCAAAAAAGCTGACTAAAACACCTACCTATTGAAACTTAAAACTCCAGCCACCTTTGTTTTAACAAGCCCTCCAAGTGATTTTGATGCAAATATAAAAACTGAAAAACTTGGGAGAAAATCAAATTGTCTTGCAGTCTTGAACGATGGTGTTGTTGATGATGGTTTTCAGTTTAGCTTTCTGAGGCTCAGCTTTAAGGGGAATAGGAATACTTTTCAGACTTATCACCTCAGTAAGACCCTATCAGAAAGATTCTATTATTTCTTCTAATTCCTCAATGGTTCCTCAGGCTGAGGAAAGGAAATACAAGTTTTCCAGGTTTTAGAAAATGCCCTCTGGATAAAAGATAGCTTACCTCACAGACTTAACTTCCCAGAGATCCTGGGCCTTCACTGTTTCCTTCTTTGAGAATTTTAGCTAGTATTTTTACAAAAACTTTTTTGGTGTTTTGTTTTGCTTTCTGACGTAAGTAAAGGTGAAAAGGAAGTAAGAGGTTTCCCCAATAGTTATATCTCTGGGACAACCCTGGTGTGTCCACTCCACGGGATTTTACTCAGCAATAAAGAGAAATGTGATACATGCAACAGACTGGATACATCTTAAAGGTATTATATAAAATACAAAGAAGTCATATAATGTATGACTATATGCATTTATATAATATTCTTGAAATGACAAAGTTACAGAAATGGAGAACAAATAATGAATTAGTTCTTGCCAGGGACTAGGGATAGGTTGTGGAAACAAGGAGAGTGAAGTGGACGTTTTATGGTTGTAGGATTCACATTTAGATATGTTATCCATTTCAGATAATTTTTTATTAAGTGTAAAGTTTAAGTTAATATTCATTTTGCATCCTATAAATATCCAACTCAGCCAGCACTGTTTATTGAAGAAACCATCCATCTTATATCATGTACCTCTCTTCTATACCTCTGTCAAAAACAAACTAGCCTTTCTTATGTGGAGCTAAGTCTGGGTTTCCAGTCTTTTTTTTTTTTTTTTTTTTTTTTGAAACTTATAAAGCTTGCTTTATTGAATATAGTACTACACTGTTAAGTTTTCTATACAATTTTGATATATAGCTTATGTCTATACATTTATTGCAAAAGGACAGTGATTGCTTTTTTCCTTTTTACAACTGAAAACATTCAGGAAGTTACAGATTTTTAAAAAAACTTTTACAGACTGCATTTTGATTCATTGTAGAAAAATGGGGTACAACTTTCGTTTCTATGGTTGTGCACAATGTGGATTCATACCATTCATTTAATCATGCATGTACATAGGGTAATGATGTCTGTCTCATTCCACCATTCTTCATACCCCTGCCCCCTCCTCCCTCTAGTCTTTTTTATTGACCTATAGGTTTATCTGTCCACCAACGCCACATTACCTTGATTATTCTGCCTATATAGGTCTTGAAATCAAACAGAGTGATTCCTTTCTTTTCTTTCTTTCCTTTCACACTGGATGGCTTTAGCTACTCAAGTATCCTTTGTCTTTCCCTATAAATTTCAGGATAATTTTGTCTAAACCCATAAAAAACAAAACAAACACAACTTGCTGAGATTTTGGAAGGGGTTTTATTAAACTTATGTATCTATTTAGGGAATATGGACATTCATATTACATTATGTTTTCCAATCTATGAACACACTAAGTCTCGACATTTATTGAGGTCTTTGATTTTTCATCAGCATATTATAGTTTTCAGCATACAAGTCCTATACATGTTTTACTAGATTTATATCTAAGTCTTATTTATTTTTTTTAGCAATTCCAAGTACTGCTGAATTTTTAATTTTGTTTACACAAATTCATTGCTACAGTAGAGAAATACAATTGATTTTCGGATACTGGTCTTGAATCCTATGATCCTGCTAAATTCACTTACTGGTTCTACAAGTTCTTTTGTACATTACATGGGATTTTCTACCTAGATGATCATATCATAGGCCAAAAGGAATACTCTGATTTTTCCCTTTCTAATCTGCATGTCCTTCTTTGCTCCCCCACCACCCCAGTCTTATTGTGCTGCTAGAATTCCCAACCCTATGATTAAGAAGAGTGATCAGAGTTGACATCCTTGCCACCCTGTTTCCTATTATAGGGAAAAAGTAACATGCCCTCTGATTATTCTTCCACCAAGTATGATGCTAACTGTTCATTTTCTGTAGATGTTCTCTATCCAGTCAAGGAAGTTTCCTTCTATTGCTAGTTTCCTCCAAGTTTTAATCAAAAATGGCATTGAACTTTGTCAAATGCTTCTGCAACAACTGATAAAATCATGCAATTTTTCTTCATTACCCTGTTAATATGGTTTCCTTGACAGATTACAAAGATGAATTTACAAATATTAAGCCAATTCTGAATTGCTGGAATGTCTACTTTTCACCGTGTATAATTCTATTTATATATTATTGAGTTATATTTGTTGGTATTTTGTTAAGGATTTTTTACATGTATGCTTATGAAGGTATCTGGTTTGCAGTTTTCTCTTCCTGTATTGTCTTTGTCTGATTTTGGTGTTAAGAGAATGCTGGTTTCATAAAGTGAATTAGGAATTATTCCCTTATCTTATATTTTCTGGTACAGACTGTCAAAACACCTGTAAAATCATTTTTAAGCATTTGGCAGAATTGTCCATTGAACCATCTTGGCCTGATTTTACTTTTAAATTACAAATTAAATTTCCCTAATGTTTACAGTACTATTCAAATTATCTACATCATATTGGGTGAGCTGCAGTAGCTTGTGTTTTCTGAGAAATTAGTTCATTTCACCAAAGTCATCAAATTTATTTGTGTAGAGCTGTTTATAATACCTATTCCCTTGTTATCCTTTTGATGTTTGTAGGGTATCTTTTTTCACTCCTAGTACTGGTAATTTGTGTCTTCTTTCCTTTGTCAGTTTTGTCAAAGTTTTGTCCACTGAGTTTTTTATGTGGATTATGATAATTTTCACTTCTACGATCCCCAAGGTTGTTCTTTATATCTTATAAAAACTTACTCTTCATTGAAAATTTCCACTTTTTAAAATCTGTTTCAAATACATTCATAACTGTTTGTTGTAACAGTGCCTTGATGGCTGCTTTTAGATAAATACAACATCATGTTATCTCAGTGTCAGCATGCATTTTCTTTTCTTTTTTACGGTACTGGGGATTGAATTCCAGGTCCTGTTTATGCTAGGCAAGCACTCTAGCACTGAGCTATATCCCTAGCCATCTGCATTTTCATTTAAGACAGGGTTTTGCTAAGTTATCCATGCTGGCTTCAAACTTGGATTCCTCTTGCCTCGGCCTCCCAGGAAGCTACAATTATAGGCAGGTGCCACCATATCTGGCTATGCATTATTTTAAAATTGAAGTTAAGACTTTTCTGGTTCTTGGTATGAGAGTTTGAAATCTGGATATACAAAATATTATGTAGGAAATTCTGGTTCTTATTTAAATGTTCTATTCTCTAACAGCAGTCTTCCCCTAACACTGCTCTAGTGCAAAATCTGGTGGAAGAATTGACCAGCAGGGTAGAATCAGTTTCCTCACTGGGCTTTTGTGACTATAGTGGGGGAGAAGAAAAGAAAGAAGCAACTCATAATGTACAAAAGTGGGAATCCAAGCTCCCTGACAATGGGTACTCCATGTTCTCCATGTTGTGTCCATTGACATAATGGTGGGAGAGGTTGCCCTGCTACAGCATGGAAACTGTGAAAGTTTCCGTTCCCACTTGGCTTTTGCTAATCATGATATTTGTGTGTGTGTGTTGTTTGCCTGGAGTGGAGTGGTTTTCTAAAATTGTCTGCCGTACCAGGGTACCCCTCTTCTGGTCCTTGGCTAAAGGCAACAGATTTTCTGAGGGCGTTTTGTTTTTTTGTTTTGTTTTTATCTGTGCCCAACATTTCTGGATTGCCATCCTCTTTACATCCATTCTGGATTATCAAAAACAATAAGAATACCCAGAATTTTTACAGTCATATTATTTGGATCTTGAGGTCCTGAGCTGATACACCTTCTTCTCTCTCCTTTCAGTCTTCTCATGTTTGTTTTATATACAATGTCCAGTGTTTTTAGTTGCATTTAACACAAACAGGGAAAAATAATATGGAAACTTAGTCTATACTATATCACTTTCAAGTTTACTTATATATATTTTTTAATGGTTTTAATGCTTAAGTTTGGTAGGGAGGGGTGTGTGTGTGCAAGGAATCAGATTTTGGACTCAAAGAAATGTTTCTAATTCCTTTCATTCATTTGCCTCCTTGTGACTCTACAAGTACTTGGCAATTTTAATTATTTCATAAATATTTAGGATTAACTTTTTAGTTAAAAAAAATGACAACCCAAGAACTGTATACTAGTTGACTCAACAACCAAACTGAGAAGGCACCCAGTAGTTAAAAGAAAGGGTCAACTGTTTGCAGTTCACATAAACTATTGGATCAAGCCATAAAATCTAGAATTGCGAATAAGTTTATCTAGATCTTTTATATTCCTTATGGTCTTGTTTATTATTTGTATACATTACTCTCAGAGACAAGTACGTTAAAGTCTCCTACTATGTCAATAAAAAAAAAATCCTTTCTGTACTGTTTTGTGCCTTGAATTTTCCACACCTTACGTTAACATAATTCTTGGTTTCTTGTCTCACTTTACAAACTTTCTTCTTTCAAGCATTTGCAAATTTTTAAAAAGCTTAAATTTTCCATATCACTTTGTTTTTAGATTTTGTTTTCTGACACCATCCTGATTTTAGACGGCAGATAGGAACACAGAATGAGAGACATGATAATGATGTCAAAATCTTAGAATCCCTGAACTCCTATGGCAATTTTACTTTTCCTGTCTCATAGCAATTATAACTACATAATATTGACATGTTTACACACATACGCCATCTCCCCAAGGACTATGGACGTATGGAAGGTAGAAAAATTGTGATTATTTTAGAGTTTCCCAAAGTATTTAGCATGTTGCCCTCTAATAGACAGTATCTTAAAATATATATTGTATTTAAATTCATCAAGATTAATTGCTCGGGAGCTGGTTGTGGCTCAGTGGTAGAGCAGTTAGTTGCCTGGCATGTGTGATGCCCTGGGTTCAATCCTCAGCACCGCATATAAATATACATATAAACAAACAAACAAACAAATAAATAAAAAAATAAAGGTCCATCGACAACTAAAAAGTATTTTTTTAAAAAAGATTAACTGTTCAGAAAAAAAGATTCATTGTTCAGCACATGAGGCTAACAAGTATATCAATGAAATCTTGGTAAGCAAATACTATATCAGAAATGTAGGCTGAGAATGACCACCACCAAGATATTCAATCAGCTTCTGTACAGTGACCTGATGTGAAACTCCCCAAAGTAAGAATGAACCAAAGAAATGCTTTAGTTATATACATAATGAAAAATTAATAACTACTGAGAAACAAAAGCAGATGGCCAATCTAGCAACAATCTTAGAGATAGCTCTTTAGGAATAAAGACAACATGAGGTTATAAATAGTAACAGAATCTGTAAACTCAAAAGTAGCTCACAAAATCTGTGCAGCTTAAAATATGTATATAGAAAATGCAAATTGTTACCCTAAACTTCTAAGCTTTACCTGGGCCATATGTACTTGCAACAATTGTCAAAGATGACCAACTATAGTTGCTTCTGTGGTCTCACAGGGACCCATAATTAGAATCATAATTCACATGACCTTTGCTTATTCTCTGCTCTGTTTTAACAAATATTTTATTTGCATTCCTTAAGTACATCCTGGCTAAATGGGAAAGATAACAAATTGTATATAAGAAATGTTTAAGGGGTAAATGAGCACAGGATTCAACTACTGCAAATCCACACATAAAAAACCCTAGGTCTGTACTGACAAACCTATCGCACAGATTCTCATACACATTATGTATAGTACCATCTTCTTTTTTCTGACTCCTTTCACTTCAGGTTCCCTGTACTCTTCTGCCTTCTCTTGAAAATGGAAGAAACAAAAACCTAGAAAAGCTATAGTCCGTGCCTTATAAAGCAAGGAAAAACTGCCATCAACTGAAGTTTCACTTATGTTAAATTAGACAAGTATTCTGGACACTGAGTCGAGAGCCCACTATGTCAAAGAAATAGGTGATAAAATTTCATCATGGATATTATTCCTCATTTCATCAAAGACAATATTTAATGTCCACCTCTTTGACCTTGACCAGGTCTTCACTTTCCCAACTCTCCAAATCGTTCTGTGAAACAACCAGAACTGCAATTTGAAATTTCCTTATATCCTCAATCTTTATTGCAATCATTTACTTTGCCTCCCTACTTTAAATGAAATATATTATCGCAAAGACCACTTTTCAGGTTGTCCCCACTAATGGTGCTAACTATCCTGCTTACACCCTACTGCTATTATTCCCCAACTCTAAGACACATGCCTGAAACCTTGCTACTTTAATGCTGATGTTGCTCAGCTGTCCTCTCTGTTGCTATGATCTACCAGTTTCCTAATAGTACCCCCATCATTGAGGACTTTGTATCCTAATTAAAGTCTTTTCCTTTGCGCTAAGTCCTGTTGTCATCCTAAGTGACACCTACAACCCTGAGGCCAAACCCTCTAAAACCACAGACTTTCAGTTGTTGGGCATGTTCATCTACAAAGATCTCTAATAATCCATCCCTCATCTATGCCAGTGGTTACTACCAACATCTGAAACATATGCCAAGGGATCTAGCCAATATCTGAAACTGACCCATTTGTAGAAAACACAGTTCAGGTATCCATTATAACTACAATCTCTTCTCCCAGTAGCTTGTTTTACCATCTTTAATTGGAACACTATTTAACCCAGATAGTCTTTAGTAACTTAACTTTCTACTGTATCTCTATCTTATTTTACAAAGTTCTTTCTTAAGCAATGTAAATTCCATGTTCTGTTCTGTTAAAATGCCTCTTACCAATACTCTAAACTTCTTAGATTTATGACTGCAAAACACCAAGATGAAACTAATGATCTGATTTCTTCATACCTTCATTCTGATGCAAAATGGAAAAAGTAACACAAGAAGTTAGAAGAAAACAACTATCATTTCATGGTCAACACCTACTGATCAACTGAACCCTTGAATCATTATCTTCCTTGTGCAGCAAGTCGAAAAATGTTCCTCCAAAGATCTCAGGTCCTAGTCCTTGGAACCTATGAAGTTATCTTATATGGTAAAATGCTGGCAAATATGATTAACCCTATTAAAAGTTTCTACATACAAAAATCATTTTTTCACACTTAAATTTTAATCATTTACTTACTCAGTGGCTTCCACTGCTCATAAAATTCTTGAATATAATTATAATTTTTTAAAAAATTCTGAATAAAAATATAGAGTCTTGCATGATTCAGACCCTGCATACTTCTGCTGTCACACCTTCCACCACTCTTTCCTGAACTCCTGTTTTCCACAATGCACTTGTCAAAGTAGCCTTCCTCATTTCCTTAGAATAAACAAGGCTCTCCTGATGGTTTCTGCAGATGTTCTACTCAACCTGTTTTCTCCCCTCACTAAAGAACTGCTGCTCATCCTTTAAATCTCAAACCTCAGCTCAGTTGTCCCTTCTCAGGATAGCTTTCTCTGACTCTTCAATCTAAACTAGATGTCTTTATTTGCTTTACTTTTCTCCTTTGTAGTTGTAAGAGCTCTATTTATTCATTTTTGCAATTCTCTTTTCACTAGACCATAATCTCCAAGAAGGCAGGGAATGCTTGCATTCATTATCTTGAAAGAATGCATAGTACGTAGCATCTAAGAAGCACCAAACAGTATTTGCCAAATAAACTAATAACATCATGAAGTCTATTACTTCAAGTAGGAGTGTCTTCGAAGCTCTCTAACCTTTCTTCATTACTTTCTGCATTTAATTACCAAAGCTCGGGCTGGGGATATAGCTCAGTTGGTAGAGTGCCTGCCTCGCAAGTACAAGGCCCTGGTTGAAGTTCAATGCCCAGCACCAAAGATCACCAAAACTGTTAATGTCTTAACTTAGACCTAATTAGATAAGAAAAAAATATTTTCTTGTCCAGTATTGCCCATTATATATTAAATAGGGTTCAGGCCTTTTAAAACAATAGGGTTTTGGGGGTAGTAATTTGTGAATGTGATTTTTTAAATAACTGAAATGTATTTTATTGTTATGTTAATTTATTGTATTAATATATTAATTGTACAGATTGATAGAATTCACTGTGATATTTTCATAAATGCATACATCATGAATTGATTCTACCCAATCACCCTTTCTCTATCTCTTCTTCATTTTCTTTATCCATTCATCTGTTGATGAGCACATCTAGGCTGGTTTCAAAATTTTGGCTACTGTCAATAATAATCTACAATATTAATTTATTAATCATCATCATTCACAATAAACATGAATATGCAGGCATTTGTTTGTATGCAGACTTGATTTCTTCTGGATATATACCTAGGAGTGGAACAGCTGGATCATATGGTGATTTTATTTTCAGTTTTTTGAGGAACTCATACAATTTTCTGTAGCAGTTGTACTAATTTATATTCCCACCAATATTATTTAAGGGCTCCTTTTCTCCACATTTTCTGCAGCATTTGTTTTCAATTTTTTTTTTTTAAATAGTTGCCATTCTAACTGGGTAAAATAGAAGCTTACCATAGTTTTGATTTGTGTTTCCCTTATCACTAAAGATAATAAGATTTTTCACATATTTATTGATCATTGGTATTCTTTTTCTTTTGAGGGGTGTCTGCTCAGATCATTTGCCCAGTTTTTTTTTTTTTTTTTTTGGGGGGGGAGTACCAGGGATTGAACTCAGGGGCACTCAATCACTGAGCCACACTGCCAGCCCTGTTTTGTATTTTATTTACAGACAGGGTCTCACTGAGTTGCTAAGCACCTTGCTTTTGCTGAGGCTGGCTTTGAACTTGTGATCCTCTTGCCTCAGCCTCCCAAGGCACTGAGATTATAGGTGTGCACCACTGTGCCTGGCCATTTGCCCAATTTTTAACTGGATTATTTGTAAAACTATAATTCCTGAGTCAGCTCTAAAAATAAAAATTAACCTGACTGCTGCTTCTGGCACAGTGGGATAACTGAGTTCATATCCACCCTCTTGTATTAACAACTAAATGAAATATGTGAAACTGCTGTAAAACACTGCACAGTACAGAAATTACGTTATGAATGTTACTGACCAGTTATAGAGTTTACCTAATTAAGAAAAAAAGAAATTGGCTCTATAATGCTCTGCTATTCTAGCTGGAAGCCCTTTCCAGAATGCTACAGAAAGATCCACAACAAACCCAGCATGGCAGCTTCACTAATCTGAGGAGACAGATCTAGAAGGTGAAGGTAACTGGATTTTGTGCAGTAGAGAGAAGAAAGCTACTCAGAGAAAAAAGAACCCCAGAATTAAGTATAATGATTCTCTTGTGTTTGGCTTGAGTACTAATCAGTCTTGGTATAAAACGAAACTTCCCAGATTTGAGGTAGAAGACAAATTCCTAAGAACTTTTTTTTTTCCATTTTATTTATTTTTTTAACTCATTTAATTTTGATCCATTGAACACAAATGGAATACAGCTATTGTTTCTCTGGTTGTACACAAAGTAGAGTCACACCATCTGTGCATTCATACATGTACACAGGGCAATGATGTCTGTCTCATTCTGTTATTATTCTTGCCCCCCTCTAAGAGCTTTAAGATGAACAATTTCCAAAATTTATTCAGAAACAAAGGTAGCTGGGCATGATGGTACACCTGTACTCTCAGTGACTTGGGAGGCTGGGGCCCTAAGTAACTTAGTGAGACTGTTTCAAAATAAAAAATAAAAAAAGGGCTGGGGATGTGTCTCATTGATAAAAAGCCTCTGTGTTCAACCTCAACACCAAAAAAAAAAAAAAAAAAAAAGATGACTGCAAGTCAAAGATAAGGGAACTATAACTTCTTATACTTTAAATGAATTTTATTTTTAGATAACCAAATTTTTTTTCTTTAACAAACAATGCCTCCACTTCAAATAAATCATGGTCATGGTCAAAATAAATGAAGAACTTAAAATCACATCAGTCCCATTTAAGTCCTGGTATTGTGTAGATGACAGGCTAGTTATGAAAACAGGTGAAAGAGTCAAAGTTATTACCAAATTTACTAACATTTTAGTATTTATAAACTATCCTTAAAGAAAATCATATATGGGGGTAGCACCATGCTCATACAAGGAAAGTAACCATACCATCTGGAATCATGTTTTCACCAATGAAAATCTGGTAGTTTTTTAAATTAGGAAAATGTGTTTTGTTCTGATGCACACCTCATAAGTTTGACTCTGGTCTTTGTTCTTCAAGTTTGTCTTTCACTGATTTTCTGTAATCTTTGGTGTACTTCTTGTAGTCTTCTCTTGTGAAGTTGGTTTCCTGCAAGGGATGGTCATGACAATATCAACCCAAATGATTACTGTGTTTTTGGTGCCTTAACCCTAAAGGCCTTCAACAGAAGCATTTCCACCAGTGAGCAAGTCATCAATGTTACTCTCTGTTATACCGACCATCTCATTTTCCACGTCCAGGTGTGGCCTGTCTGCTGTCTCCTGGATCTTATAACTGTCAGAGATTATCTCCTAATGAAATCCTCGTAGATAACCATGATGGCAGCTTAAAGGAGACAAGGGCAAGCTAGCTTACCAGGAGTACAGAGTGCAGAGTAACTGCAGCATTTGGGAAGTGGGAAGAGGACAGAAAAGTGGAAGTTACAACTTCAAAGTACCAAAAGACAGAAGTACCGATCTATCATTTGTCTTTTTCACTCTCATTCTTTCACGTGTACAGCTTGGTTTTCCAAAGGCTAAACAACCTGATAAACACAACAGGTTGTATATTATTTTTTTCTTTTGGAAAAGTTATTTTTCATAAAAATGTTATTTATGTTAATTTATTATTTTGTAAATGAACTGGAAAATATTTTTAAAATTCTTATTTACAATAAGAAAAATTTCAAAGGCTATACTCCAGAAAAAGAAAACACTCTTTAAGAATATCAGTAATTCTTAAAAACAAAGATAATCCGAGACCAAAAGGTTTAAGAATCATTGCTTTTAAAAGGGGTAAGGTGGGACTGGCAGGACACTGCCGCCTGAGGGGCGGCGGCGGCAGCGCCAGGGCTGGGGTGGCCGCCTCCGCCATGCCGCTACTGGTCGACCGGCGGCGAGTGTGGCTACCGCAGTCCACCGGGGCGCTGGTCCGGGCCTACCCGTCTCTAAAGGAAAGGGTCAGCCTTCTCAGAGGTCAGTTGTTCAACAAGTGGGACCCCAAGGCCTTCTGTATGCTCAGCAAAGAGAGTTTGCAGTGACCTCCCCAAAGGATGGCGTCATCTCCCTTCTGGGTTCTGATGATTCCACCACTTGTCACATTGTGGTCCTGAGACACACAGGTAATGGAGCTACCTGCCTGACACAATGTAATGGAACTGACACCAAAGTCGAGGTTCCCTTGATCATGAACTCCATAAAGTCCTTTTATGACCATAGTCAAAGTGGAAGGCTAGAAGTGCACCTTGTGGGAGGCTTCAATGATGACAGGCAATTGTCACAAACACTTAACCAACTTCTCAGTGAATTTGACAAACAAGAAGATGACATTCACTTAGCGACGTTATGTGTGACAGAATTAAATGATTGGGAAGAAAATAAAAACCACTTTCCAATAATTTATGGCATTGCTGTCAATATTAAAACAGGAGAGATATACAGAGTCACATTTCAAGATTTAAGGACTGAGGAGGCGCTGTGTGAGCTTTAACTGGAGGCCCAAGGATTAGCATTTATGATGCAAAGACCGAGCAACTTCGGATAGGCCCATATTCCTGGATGCCTCTTCCACATGTGGATTTCTGGTTGCAGCAAGATGATAAGCAAATACTAGAGAACCTTTCCACTTCCCCTTTGGCTGAGCTCCTCCGCCACCACTTTACTGAACATATCAGACCTGCCTTGATGCTTTTAAAGAAATACTCCTTCCCAATGAATATGCCGTTTCCTGGAAATAAAGCTCTCCTTTACAAGAAAAACAAAGATGGCTAATGGAAAAAGATCTCTCCTTCAGGAAGCTAAATGTAGGAATTACCAAAGAAAGCTGGTTTTTGGCATGACAAAAACCATCAGTGGGGTTTGGAAAGAAGATAAATTTGGAATGTACATCCATTGAGTCTTAGGTCTCCTTCCTTCCTCAGCATCTCTCAAATGACTTTCAAAATAAAATCTTATTTTGGCAAAGGCAAAAAAGACAAAAACAAAAAAGTGGTAACCTGGGTTGGTGCATAGCTCAGTGGTTAGAGTGCTTGCTTAGCATGCATGAGGCCCTGGGTTCTATCCCCAGAACTACGGGACAAAAAGAGAGGTAACCTTATAAAATTAGTATTCTCCTACCATGAAACAGGTTTGGGGGAAGATTTTTCACTACAAATTCAATTTCTTCTAAATACGCAGTTTTCTTCCTGTGTTAGTCTGGGTAATGCTTATTTAAAAACAATACATCCATTTCATCTAAGTGGTTTAATTACTATCTAGTTATTGTATACCCTTATTCTTTTAATATGTACAGAACATGCTGTCGTATTCCACTTTTTATCCATATATCACTCACCTGTGGCTTCATTTTTAACTTATCAGTCTGACTAGAAACTATTTAACAACTTTACTGATTTTGTCCCCCCAAATAATTATATAAATCTTGGTCCTCAAATACCTGACACAGATTGGGTTTCCTAATAGTCCTGTGAGTCCTCAGAGCAACCATGACAATGGTGATATAAAAAAATTATAGCAACATTTAGAAGATCTGCAGACCTCACTGAGTCAGTTATTTTCCAATGATCAATACATACTGTACTGTTTCAAACTCATACACAGACAAAAGACTCAAAGTGCAACACAGATCAATAGATTTTAATATAACAGAGGATGGAAATTTCATTTACATGGTTTCAGACTTCACATCGCTGTTTGTTAAATTTTGTTGTAGTACAGAAGAAAATTTTCAAATTACCTGTGTCCTGAAATGGGAAGTACACAACAGACCTTCTGCTACATAATGAAGTATAATGATCATTCTAGGAAAAACACTTGTAGACCACTTTTTGAATGGAATGACAGACACACAAACTACAGTGATTTGAACTAGGGTATTTGGAGGACAGTTTCTTGAAAATGACCAAAATAAGCCTAATACTTCAAGGGAAAAAAGTCAGCATTCATTGCCAATGATAAAATTCAAATTTTCAAGAGAAAATTATAATTTTGTCAAATTTATATCCATTTTCTTGAGACATCTAAAGATTTTGCTGATGGAATAGGCAGTGATATTAACAAATGGTTTTTCTGATACTATATGATGCAGATTTTTAAAAGTTTTATTTTTGTACACAAATGGGGTACAACTTTTCTTTCTATGGTTGTACACAATGTACACCATTCATGTAATCATACATATACATAGGGTAATACTGTCTGTCTTAATCTACTACCTTTCCTTCCCCCACCCCCTCCTGCCCCATTTTCCTCTACACCATCCAAAGTTCTTCCATTCTTTTCGTTCCGCCCATCCCCCACTATGTATCATCATCCACTTATTAGAAAAATCATTTGGTCTTTGGTTTTGGGACTTGGCTTATTTCACTTAGCATGATATTCTCCAACTCCATCCATTTACCATAATTTTATTCTTCTTTATGGCTGAGTAATATTCCACTGTGTGTATATATACTAGAGTTTCTTTATCCATTCATCAACTGAAGAGCATCTAGGTTGGATCCACAATCTAGTTCTTGTGAATTGAGCGGCTATGAACAGTGATATGGCTGCATCACTGTAGTGTGCTGATTTTAAGTTTCTTGGGTAAAAACCAAGGACTGGGGTAGCTGGGTCAAATGGTGGGTCCATTCCAAGTTTTTTGAGGAATCTCCATACTGCTTTCCAGAGTGGTGCAGCAGATTTTTGGTGTCAGAACCTCTACACACTTTAAAATTTTGAAGAGAACTTTCTTAACAGAGAACTGTTATTTATGTTGATTATATCTACCCATATTTACCATATTAGATACAAATGAGCATTTAAATTTTTAAAAATTTGCTTTGAAATAATAACAAATCTATTACATGTTAATAGAATGAGCATTTTGATGAAAAAACCCTAGTTAGAAAATGTGACTGTATTACATTTTTGCAAATCTCTTTATTGTCTGGCTTAATTTCAAATGGTTGGACTCTTATTTCCTTCTATATTCTGTCTGTTGCCACATCACAGATCAGGCTACATGGCCTCTGGAAAACTCTTGAGAACAGACATGAAAAAGGCAAATAACATCTCAGTATTACTGAGTATACTCATAATCCGTATTACAGTTTTGACTTCACAAAATCCCTGAAATCCCTTCCTATATTTCCTAATGTTAGAGTTAAAAAATGGTAATAGAACTTAGCAGACTAAGTGACAAAAATCAATGTTGCAAATTTCGTATTTTATAAAAATTCTTAAAGGCACTTGCTTTTCAGCAGAATCTATTTTTTAGACTTTATCCCTAATCAAATCCAAGCAGTTAGTACTACTCCATTCCCCAATTAATGTATGCTAATATGATTGTTGGATCCCTTATAACAAGTGAGTATGTACCCATCCCTACAAACAAAATCTCTTTCACACAAAAAAATATATAAAAAGAAATACACCAAAATACTACTAGCTAGGTTATGGTTACTTTTTATCTTTTACCTTTACTTTCTCCCAATATTTCTATGTATTTGCCTTTAGTTTTTAAAAATAATTGGAAAAATGCTTTTCTGCTGCTTTCTTCCTCTCATCAGCACTAGCTAATATTATTTTCAGGTCTTTCAAAACCTGAGGGAACCAGAAGGCCTTAGTAACTGGAAAAAGGTCGAGAACAAGGACAAAAATAAACCAGGAAATAGAATATACTGGACCCCATTTAACATACCAAAGAACTGGAATTTAGAACTTGCATCTAAAGAATCTAGAATTGCCAGTAAAATATGTTCTTCCCATAAAATAGTTGTCCTTCTACAATTCTGGCAGTAACTATGTAAACCAATAAACCAGTTGAAACATTTAGCACTTATTCTCATTTGGCTTTATATCATCATTAGAATATTTTAAAATGCACATTCCAAATGGACTAGATATACTTTTTTTTTAAAAAAAAAAAAGCCTCCATCTTCTTAAATATTATCATTATTCATAAAAATGTGTACTTCTTGGCTAGGCAGAATTGGAGCAAAGGGACACTAACTTAAATCAATGAAATACAAAGCTCTAAATTCTTCAATTTAGGGATTCCAAAATTCTATTGATTAAATAATTGGTGCTTGCAATGCCATATCAAAACCTTATGGTAACAGGAGTGATACCCATTAGACTGTAATCAACAAGAAGAGAAGGGGAGAACATGACTCAGAATCACAAACAACTTCTGCTTAACCAGCAGAGAAGGGCAGCACAAAGTGGTGGCTGAGAGCTTAGACTCAGACTTTGGCCTCACCCACTCATGAGATACATGACCTAGTTACTTAACTCCATCATGGCTCAGTTTCCACATCTACAAAATGGGGAGAATGGTGAACAACAGTGTCTACACAAAGGTTGTTTAGAAGGATTAAATGAAGGACTCTTTGTAAAATGCGGGCACATAACACACACACACGAAGCTGAAGCTCAAACACAATGAAGTACTTGTAAAGAATCAGAAATGACAACCATAATCTATAATACTGCATACTCAATTTTCAAATCTCAAGCAAAGAAGCACTCAGTGAATCAAGCAGATCAGATCAAAATGACAGAAGCAGCCACCTCAAGAAATTCCCACTGGCCAAATTTGGGGAAATATGTGCTGCTGCACCACCATCACTGTCATTGTCACCATCACCACCAACCACTACCACCACACATAAAGCAAGCAAAAGGAAAAAAAAAATGAGAGAATAAATCAATGAAACTGAAAACAGGGAAATAGAACAAAAACAAAAGACTGATCTCTGAAAATATAAATAAAATGAGCTAGCCTAATTAAGAGAAATACACTGAGAAGACACAAATTACTAATGGAAAAATGACAGATGGGTCATTGTTGCTGACCCAAAGTACACTTAAAGTATAATAAAGGAATACTACGAACTATTCTATATTTCATATATACTATGAACTATTCTATAATTCTATATCACTGATAAATTTGATAAGTGAGATGTAATGGACTAATTCTGTGAAACACTCTACCAAAGTTCTCTCAAAGAGAAATAGGTAATCTAATAAACCTATATCTATGAAATGAACCTAATCAGTATTTGAACAGACTATGTCTATTAAAGATATTGACTCAATAGGTTTCAGTCTTCTAAAACAGCAGCAGGCCTAAATGATTTCATTGGTGAAACCTACCAAACATTTAAGGGAAAAAAAAATGGTATCAATTCTCCAAAAGCTCTTCCAGAACAATAGAAACACACGAAGCGGGGTTTACTGGGGATTGAATTCAGGGTCACTTAACCACTGAGCCACATCCCTATCCCTATTTTGTATTTTAGAGACAGGGTCTCACTGAGTTGTTTAGTGCCTCCCCTTTGCTGAGGCTGGCTTTGAACTTGAGATCCTCCTGCCTAAGCCTTCCAAGCCATTCAGATTATAGGTATGCACCACCTTGCCGGGCTTCCTAACTCATTTTAAGAGGACAGCATTACCCTAATACCAGAACTGGACAAAAATATCCTAAGGAAGGAAAATTACAGACCAACACTTCTCCTGAACACAGATGTAAAAATCTCAACAAAATATCTACATATCAGATTCAACAATGTATAAAAAGAATTATTCAACAGGTGGAATATATTCCAAGTATATAGGGTTGGTTCTAAAAATGATTTGATGCAGCCTACCATATCAACAGGCTGAAGGAGAATCATGCTCACATCAGGGCATGCAGAAAAAACATCTGACAAAATCTAAAACTCTTGATGATAACAACTGTCAATTCAATAATAAACATCTTCGAACCAACCAATCAAACCTAAAACTCTACAGTTAACATGATACTTAAGAGTTAAAACCTATATACTTTCCCTCTAGGATAAAGAACAGACAACACCATGCTGGAAGTTCTAAATGCTTAATAAGTTAAGAAAAGATAAACAGACTGGGTGGCAAGAAATAAAACTTTTTCTTTACAAATGACATGACTATCTGGGAATTCCTAAAGAATCCTTAAAAAACAAAACCTCAAAAACCCTCCTAATCGATACAGCTACTTCCACTAGGATGAGTTAACACTTCTGATATTGTTATACCTCTATTCTGGAGCTGAACAATTAAGTAAATGGAAGGCTTCTGATCAGAAGGAGGTTTCTCCCTGTTGGAAAAAGTTTACTGGTCACTAAAGGGAGTTTGCCAGAATGATACATATAGTAGTGGGTTCAGTTGAAGACAGTTAAGAAATAAACACAGTAGATGTTTGCATATAGAAATATTTATATATAACCTAAATATTAATATCTGTGTATATATCTCTGCATTTACACAGAAGGATAGGTATTTCACACACACACACACACACACACACACACACACACACACCTCTCCATTTCTTTCATTTTCTTAGCTCTGGTTGCTGAGAGTAATTAAAAGGAGAACACCCCAGTAGCAAGGGGTGCACGTAGCACCCAGGTCTTGGTTTCTAATATCATTCTCTAGTGAACAGAAACAGGACTCTCCCAAGAAAAGAATAATTCTAGGACTGGACAGAAAATATACAAGATGAGCTGGGAGTATTTTGTAGTAAAAGAAAATAAGGAAGTGCTAAAAATAAACAAAGTCCACCCACACTGAATTACATATATCAAAAGCATACAGGAGAGCCATCTAAAGAGTTCCCAAGTGGCCAAATCTGGAACAATCTGAGCAACAAAATAAAGTAGCATAGAATTATAATTCAAAATATAAAATAAATACCCACACATCCATACTGACGTAATGAATGAATAAATACAATGGAGAAAAACATCTCCCACATAGAAGAATTTCAAATAATTTATATTTAAAATATAAATTATACATTTTTTTGTTCTCAAGAACACTACTCCCCACTCATTAAATTTAAGCAATGCAGTCACTTCTTCCAAATACTACAATACAGAAAGAAAACAAGTAACTCTAAAGTGGGAAAATGTGGCAAACATTACCTGAGCCAAGAGAAGAAGGTCAACATCAAGGGCCACAAATTATGTTAATTATGTAGTTTTGGTACAATATAATGAAAATGGTACTTTATCTCTGTGATGTTCCTTCCAAAAACTATAATCCCAAGCTAAAAATGAGAAAAATATCAGACAAATTTCAACAAAGGGACATACTACAAAACACCCTAAACAATGCTCCATGAAACTGTCAAGGTCATCAAAAAGAAGGAATGTCTAAGAAACAGCTAAGAAATCCTAAGGAGATAGGATAACTAAACTATTGTGGTAACTAAATATGGTATCCTGGATGGAATACTGAAACAAAAAGGACGTTAGGTAAAGATGAAGGAAATCTGGAAACACTCTGGGCTTCAGTTTATAATTATGAACTAATGGCAGAAGAGTGAGATTTCTGTGCTTGGGAGTTTGGACCAGAGTACTCCAGTGGGACTTCCGTGCGGGGGTGGTGGCACAGCCCAGGTGCTCGAGGGAAGAGGGCACAGCGTGAACACCTGAAATTTTCCCTCAGGCAGGCCCGGCCCAGAGGCCCAGACATACGCCTGGCCCCAGCCACAGTCTAGTGCTACTGAAGACTAGGAGGTGAGGTACTGGAAACCTGCAAGGACACTACAAATCTATAGGGGGAAAGCTGCAATAACCCAGATTCTCACTGCTAGAGGGGAAGATACATGAGCAAATGAGAAAACAGGGGAGGAAAGTGTCTCAAACAAGCATAGATGCTACATCCACAGAATCCAGTGTATGATTACACAAATGGTGTGACTTTACTTTGGGTACAACCAGAGAAACAACAGTTGTACTCCATTTGTGTATAATGAATCAAAATAAATGTAGAAAAAAATGATTTCAAGAAAAAAAAAAATAATGTATTGCCAATGTTCACTAAAGTAAGATTTTGAAAACAAGAGAACCAACCTGAGAAGGAGATATATGGGAACTCTAATATGATCTCAATTTCTCTATAAATCTGTAATTTCTAAAACCAAACCTGCTTAAAAGGGGAAAAAAGGGGAATAGTGATTGAAATGATTATAAAACCATGAAAGAAAAACCTCTATGATACTGAGAAAGTTATTTGGCTATTATTGGAGGTGAATATTAACTAATTTTCAGAATAAAAAGTTGATATATTAAAGGGCAATAAATAAGTAAGCATTTATCTCATCTTGTTAGGAAGCACTGCAGTTTAATCCTAGCTGACAAGAGGACGATTTCTTTCTTTCTTTCTTTTTTTTTTTAAGCAAGGAAAGTTGGCTAATAGATACAGAAAAACAAGGTTAGATAAAGCACTATATTGCAAGCCCAGATGAAATAAGTGACTCAGACATAGTTAAACAACAAATGCTAAAAATATCAGGTAAAAGGCTGCTAGGAAATGGAACATTCAGAGGCAACCAAAATTTCAGAAATGGTGGCTACCCATCTTTATATTGAATAGATACGATAAATATCACTTAACCAAATGACGGCACTGATGCCTTGTATTATGTGTCGATATAATGTATGTAAAAGCACCTAAACTAAAAATCCTAAACATAATCCAGCCTTTAAATTTCACCGATTTTTAGGAAACACAGTGCCTAAAAATACACTTTAAAAATCATAAGGAAAGAATCAGACAAATCTAAAATGTGGGACCATTCTGTAAGACAACTGGCTGGTCTCTTTAGGAAGCCAATGTCATGAGGAGAAAAGCAGAGATGGGACAACTGCAGTATGTTAAAAGTGACTAAAGCAACAACAATCATATGCAATGCACAAACTATGATTGAATCATAGTTGGAGAAAGGAGATACAAACTGACCTTTTGCAGGGAAAGAGGCAGAACAGGAGGGCAGAATAGGACTCTGAGTGATATTAACTCCCTTTCTCCTAGGAACATCAATACAAACTATCCACAAGTGAAAATACCTTCACTAGAGGTAAAGAAACAGGTGAAACAGCACCATTCCCAGTTGTAGCACAAACTGACCTTTTGGAGGAACAACTGAAAAATCTTGAATACAGACTATACTATATTTTAAAAAATTCCTCCTTAAGTATGACACATGTAAGAGAATGAGTTTATTTTTAGGAGATGCTAGTAAACTGCAGCATTTATGGGTCAGGTGCTGTCCCCCCAAAAAAAATTATCTGTAAAGAGAGATCAACCAAGACAAAATGCTAACAACTGCTGTATACAAGTGGCAACACACAAGTGTTCGCTATAATAGTCTTTCACTTTGTACATATATAGAAACACTCTCAATAAATTGGAAGTACCATAGAAAAGAAAGTCATGTAAAAACCTGATCAACTGTAACAGCAGATTCTATGGACAGGTATAACAAAGAAAACAGATTAATCTTAAATCAGTCTCCTATAACACATATAACTGCACGAACATTAGCAAGATGGTGAGATGGAAGAAATGTAATCAGTGCAAGAAATAATTCCTATCTTCCAAAAGTTTAACATATCAACCAAAACTCTGCTAATAAAAACGACCTGAAATAGAATACTTCAGATTATCTCTTATTTCTCAAGAGAAGAGGCTACAAAAGAAATACCATTTTTTTTCCTCGTCAAATATAATGGTTGAATATGATAGAAAATTAGTAATTTTGAAATTTAAGAAGTATGAGAATGGGTTGAAAAATCAAGAACATGAATTAACTCAGGAAGCCCTTAAATCCATTTACATACACGTATGACCACAGTAATAGCACGTTAAATCAAAATTGGCAACATTTTATGTATCTAATGGATTCCATAGAATTAAATTCTAATCCCTTACTGCCTAGTTTAGCTGTTTTGCAGATACACTGCTACACAGTACACCCATTAGACCAGCTCCAAAGCTAACTCTCTCATTTAATAACTCAAGAGGTTATTTGGGGTTTCTCTGTGGAACAATTTTCAAAATTTACTCAACCTGGCTTCTCAATGCCCCCTTTATAATACCTAGGATCCTACTGCCTTTTAACTGGAAAGATAGTATGCCAATGAATGTGTCAATTTCTTTTTTTTTTTTTTTTCTGTGCTGGGGATTGAACCCAGGGCCTTGTGCTTACAAGGCAAGCACTCTACCAACTGAGCTATATCCCCAGCCCCTCAATTTCTTTTTATTTGTGACTGTCAAGATCTCACTAACAGACATGAAAATGTTAGCCTGCATTTATTTCTCCTGAACTTTGCAAAAATATCTAGTTTTCTCTGTCACTATTCCTCCCTTTTTCTATTCTTAATCCTATTTTCATCACATTAATTTCTGTAATGTGTAGAAAGTGGTACAAAAAATCTTATCACAGGGAAAAATTAAAACCACATACACTAGAATTTCAAAGAGATAATCTTATGACATAAACCTTCATCAAGCTAACAAATTACTTTCCTTATGATAATGAAATGGGCAATTTAGACCAACTCTCTTACTGAAGCAACTGGAAAATACCATCTTTCCAAACCCCCAGGAAAACCTAGAAAAACCAAACTAAATAATCTATTTGAAAGCATCAGAGTGCTAACAAGGTAGGTAGTAAAGAAAGTATGGAGACCAAGATATGAGAGAGCAAGGAAATCTTCAGAGGTAAGTCTGACATCTGAGACCTTTTTTATCCCCCCCAGGGGCATCTGCCAATTCCTAAAAGGTGGCTGAGAAGATGAATCTAAACCTTCAGCAGATTTTCAAGGCAAAGGCATATTAAATATTATAGTTAAGAATCTAAAAAAGTGTAGGTGTGGGGAAATGGAGTGTTAACACTTCTGGCTTTATATTGGGACTCCAAAGTGTTATATCCTAGAAGTAAAGAAAACAGAAAATAGACCAGCCTTCCCAGACTCCAGGGCCTAGATTTGAAACATCTTCATCTGACTGGATTAAGATTATCCAGTATCACTAGTACTATTAACTAGATTCCTGCCAAGTATAAACAAAAATCCTCTCTGAGCTGGGCTCTGTGGCACACATCTGTAATTCCAGTGTCGTGGGAGGCTGAGGCAGGAGGATTGCAGGTTCAAGGCCAGCCTCACCAATTTAGGGAGGTCCTTAGCAACTCGGTGAAACTCTGCCTCTAAATAAAATATAAAAAAGGGCTGGGGATGTGACTCAGTGTTTAAGCACCCCTGGGTTCAATCCCCAGTACAAAACAAACAAACAAACAAACAAAAAATCCTCTCTGGAAAGAGTATCATTCACAAACCTTAAATTATCTAATTTTATGTAATATCTTAATAAAAAATATCCAAGTAATGAGTCAGGGACGTATTAAGTAACAAAAACCTACAAAAAAGATCCACAGACAATAAAGTCATCCAAAACAGACATGCTTAATATATTCAAAGAAACTTTTTTTTATTTTAAGTTGAGAATCATTAAAGAATGGTCCAGTACAAAACTCTTGATAACTTCAAATTTTCAAATCTTATTTGTATTCTGTAATCCTTACATTAATCTCACTGATTCTTTAGAAATTCTCACAACTATTCCAAACCCTCCTTATTGTCCGTAAGTCTACATCCATCCTAAAGAACATTTTACCTATTAAAATAAGAAAAATCAGTCATCCACAGCAATGCCCTCTCATCTGCCTTCTGTATATTCCTTATAAGGGGCCATACCCCATTAAGTTTTTAAGAGAGTAAATTGCTTCAGAAAGCTACATCTCAAATCAGAGGTTTTTAAACATTTTGCACCCTCTTACTTTACATACACATCTTTGTATTATCTATCTATAAGTACACTCACACATCTAATTGAAATATAATTTCCAAGAAACATTTCTGAGCCACAATAATCAAGACAGTGTGGCTGGCATAAAAACAGAATCAAGAGTTCAGAAATAAACACATTATTTTTTACAAGAATGGCAAGACAATTAAGTAAGAATAATATTTTCAATAACTGGTACTAGGATAACTGCATATATACATGCAAAGGACTGAAGCTGGACCCTCCCTCATAAACACATACACACGCGCACACACACATATACTCAAAATGGACCACAGACTTAACTGTAAGAGTGAAAACTATTAAATTCTTAGAAGAAAACAGGAGTTGTTGTCATGACCATGAGTTAGACAATGGCTTCTTATATAAAATACCAAAAGCATAATCAACAAAGATTAAACAACTCGCTCAAAATAGATAAAATTCAATTTGATTAAAACTTTTTGTGCTGTTTAACTGTCATTGAAAAAGTAAAAAGACAACCCCCAAAATAGGGGAAAACACAAACGAGACATCTGCCAAGGGACTTTAATGTACAATAGATAAAGAAATCTTACAAAATAATAATAGAAAAAGAACCCAATTTTTTTTTCTTTTTTTTTGCGGTGCTGGGGATTGAACCCAGGGCCTCGGGCTTGTAAGGCAAGCACTCTACCAACTGAGCTATAGCCCCAGCCCTAAGAACCCAATTTTTTAGGTGAGAAAAGATCTGAATAAATATTTTTCCCAAGAAGATATACAAATGGTCAATAAGCATGAGAAGATACTCAGCATCATTAGCTATCCAGGAAATGCAAATTAATACTACTCAAGATAGACAATAACAAGCTTGAGTAGGCTGGAAGCAATTAGAAACTTTGTACACTGCTGGTGAAAAATAAAATGGTACAGCCACTATGACAAATAACTTGGTAGTTTCTCAAAATATTGAATATGAATTTATCCATATGACCCAGCAATTCCACTCAGGGGTATATATACCCAAAAGAAAACATACAATACACAAAAACTTGTGCATGAATGTTCTTGACAGCATTCCTAATTATAGCCAAAAAGGACAAAATAATACAAATGCCCATCAACTGAATGTTGTATATCTGTATAATAGAATATCTTTAGACCATAAAAAGAAATGAAAACAAATGCAGTAATGCATGCTTATAATCCCAGAGGCTCCGAAGGCTGTGGCTGGAGGATTGTGAATTCAAAGCCAGCCTCAGTAACTTAGTGAGGCCCTGTATCCTCTGCCCCCCACACAAAAAGAAGTACTCAGACACACTACATGATTAATGAATCTTGAAAGCATTATGCCAAGTGAAATAAGTCAGCCACAAAAGACTACAGACTACTACATAATTCCACTTGTATACCATATCCAGAATAGGCTTGTGGTGGGTGGGGGGTCAGGGGGTCAGGGTAAGGGAGGAATGCTGGTACTTGGGTATGGGGTTTCTTTCTGAAGTAATAAACATTCTCAAATTAGGCTGTAGTGATGGCTAATGAATATAGTACTAAAAAAGTCTCTGTATACTTCAAATGGGTGCACTGTAATGGTATGTGAATTATACCACAATAAAACTGCTAAATTATTAACTCCTTCTTAGTTGTCATAACGTCTGTTATTTTCTATTTCATTTAAAAATATAACACAAGTTGTGATCTCCTGTGTTGTGATCTCTTAAATTCATTCTACAACACACTAAAGAGTGAGGACCAGCAATTTGAAACACAATGCCAGAGTCCTGTGACACTCGAATGGTACCTACAGTCTCCTAACCTCACTCGACCACACATCACCACTAACCTCAGTTACTGGAAAAGGTCCAACTCTCCCTGGTCATTAATCCCTGAATTCCCACCTCCACACTGCTGGGTACATCCTTCACTTTACCTAATTCCTTATCCCTCCTAACTCCTTTACTTTACCTGCTGGAATTCCTAATATGTAACAAGCAAATTTAACCATACTATAGTTATCCTTCCTCATTACCACCTATCCTTTCTCAAGTTCTCTCTCCATTCACAGAGGACTTTGGCAACTGATTGACAGTATGCATCCTCCCTTCACCCTTGCTAACTTAACCATTCATGTAGACGGACTCTTCTAATACCCCCACTGTACTCTTTCAGTGCTAGGGATCAAACGCAGGGCCTTGCACAGGCTAGACAAGCACTCTACCTCTGAGCTACACTCCAGCTCCACCTATCTTCAATTCACTGGCCTCCTGACATCCACAGACTTGTCCCTCAATTTGACTTCAGCAGCACATACCCAAGTTCATCCTGGGCATTATCAATGATAGTAACCATTACCCTTATGATATCTATTCCAAGCATTGCATTCTAACCACAGTACTCAATCCTTTAGGTTCACTTAACCCTCTAAAACCCACAATAATTTAAATTTTCTAGTACATGGCCTCACTTTATCTTCTATTCACATTAGATTTCATGATTCATCATCGCTCTTCTAAGCACTCCCTTTTAAAGTTCCCCTTTCCATTGACCCCATTTTCTTCTCTTTACTGCCCTGGCATGATGGTTTCTTTTTGTGTGTCAACTAAACTAGATTATAGTACCCAGTTATTAAATCAAACACAAATCTAGGTTTAGCTATGAGCATATTTTGTAGTTGTTTTAGTCAGTTATTTTGCTGCTGTGACTAAAAGATGTGACCAGTTCAACTGTTGAGGAGGAAAAGCTTATTTGAGGGCTCACAGTTTCAGAGGTCTCAATCCATAGGCAGCAGACTCCATTCCTTGGGGCTCGAGGTGAGGCAGGACATCATGGCAGAAGAGTGACAGAGGGAAGCAACTCACATGAGGATCAGGAAGCAGAGAGAGACTCCACTTTCCAGATACAAGATATATATATACCCCAAAGCCATGCCCCCAATTCCCACCTCTAGCCATACCCTACCACTTAGGGGATTAATTCACTGATTGGGTTAAGATTTTCACAACCTAATCATTTCTCCTCTGAACTTTCTTGCATTGTCTCACACATGAGCTTTGGGGACACCTCACATCCAAACCGTAACAGTACTTGTGGTAATACAATCAATTGACTTCAAGTACAGAAGCCTATGATTGGCAATGTGGGCAGGCCTCATCCAATCAACTGAAAGGCTCTTAAGTGTTAAAACAGGTTTCCCTGAAGAAGATGAAATTTCTTCACAAGACTACAATATTTGCTCCTGTCTAAAAAGTTTCCTGCCTGCTTTACAGATTTCAGACTTGTCAATCCTCACATCAGCAAATCCCTTGCAATCTCAGTTGGTCTATCTATCTGTCCATCTATCTATATGTCCTACTGGTTCTGTTTCTCTGAAGAACTCTCTGGACTAAAAACCCGGCAAAACCTCACCTTAATGCTGGGGGAAAAATATCACAAAATCAAAATTCAAGATTTCAAACCTCAAAGGAACAATCAATACTTCTTGGCAACTGCTTCACACTCTGAACATTCGCATCCCAGTCTGCCCATGTGAATCTGCTGCTTCATTGAGAAAACAGAAATTACTAAAGATGAAAACTACAAGTATAAACCCTCATCTTCCAAACACCAAACTTCCTCGGAAGAGTGCACATTCCCTCCTTTGCCTCCTGCATTCCCTCCCTTCAATAAAAAAGTATCTCTTCTCTAACAAGGACCAAACTCTATTCCTGTGCTGTTTCCCTGAGATTGTACTCTATTTCCTATCCTGCACAATCTCATTCTTACAGTCTCATTTTCCAGATCCCATAATTTTTCCTTTACCTACCAACCCATGGTTTTGTTCTACTTGAGTTATCTTGAATAAGTTATAAACGTCCACTGTCAGTCCTTGTTCTTTTCTCACTTTTCGAAAAACATTTTCATTCATTGCTTAAAAAAAAACAAACAAACTTGAATTTGGCTCCTTTCTTTCTATTTTAATAAAACTGTTCATCAAGATTACCAACAACTTTCCACATAATCTCTCTGTGCCTGTTTCCTAAACTATAAAATGGGAATATAATGGTGCCTAGGATCATGGGATGTTTAAACATGTAAAGCACTAGAACAGTGCCTGATATATGATTAGCACTGATTATTAGTTATTATATCATTTGGATATTTGGGACTCTTGCTTTCCCTGGGTTCTATATTTTTGTTACTAGCTTACTCAACAATGTGTGGTCCTTGAAAAGCAAAATGCTTCAGCTTTTTGGGGAGGCAGGGAAAGGTGGAAAGATACAGAAAATAAATTATATCCTCTCCATTAAACAATAAGATCTCTATGAATTTCATTCGAGTATCTTCAATCAACAATCATACAACTTCATAAAAGTAAGCTACCTCAAACTCGAGCCAAATCACACTCGCACTGCCTCACCCACTTCCAAGTTTTTCTACTTGCCGATTTTTGTCAAGATCATTTTTCTAAGCACAACACCTTTCTATCTACGTTCATTCACTCCTCATTTGGAAAGCTCTTGACCTCTATTTTGACTGTATGTTCTGTGACAGCAGACTAAGCTGTATTTCTGGAGGTGCTATGCACCTTCTCTAGTGCTACGCATACAAGTAGTCAAAATACTACTGGCATTTAGAACTTACTATTAGTCGCTAAAATGCTATTAGGAACTGAAAAAGAGACTCAAACAAATGAAAAGGTTAAGTTTACTGTAACATCATAAAGTTCCTATTAAAAAATTCTTCTATTAAAAAATCCTAGGGGCTGGGGTTCTGGTTCAGTGGTAGAGTGCTTGCCTAGCATGTGTGAGGCACTTGGGTTTGACTCTCAGCACCACATATAAATAAATGAATAAAATAAAGGTCTATCAGCATCAAAAAAAATTTAAAATAATCCTAATGGCAAATTGAATCTATGTAATTGAAGTCAATCACTGTTAGGGCAGGTCAACTTGAAAGGATATGTGAAAATTCTGTTGGTGATGATAATGTTCTATATCTTGTAATACAGGTTATAAAGGGTACACATACATTGGCAAACTTTTATTGGACTCTACACATAATGTTTGTGCATCTTACTATATGCAAATTTTACCACAATAAAATGAAAAATACCATGATCTCAACAGAAACAGCAGAGAATTGGTCCATACTAAACTAGAGGATCTGAGTCTAAAAATTTATATAAAATAGACAAAATACAAAACAGAAAAACAAGAATCTTAAAAAGAAGTGAAAGAGAATTCACTCTACCAGAAAGTACAGTAAAAACTACAACAATTAAAATGGGATGGCTTGGTTTCTAAGTGGATAGACAAGTCAATAGAAGAGAAATGGTCCCAAATACACAGGGAAATTCAGTAATGATAAAGCATTTTATATCAATAAGTCAAAGATGGGTTATTAAACAATGTTGACACAACTGGGTGATCATCTGGTGAATAAAACCAAGGTTGGACCCACGTATATTCTCTTATCTATAAAGGCAAACAGCAACTTGGGAAACAAAATATTTCAAAAAAAAAAAAAAACACATGGAGCTATTTTTAGTGTAAAAATAAGTCCTACAAGTCTAAGAAAACGAGCAACAAAGCAGCAAGGTTAAGGACAGTTAACAAGACAGAAAATGCAAACAAACGTTAAAAGATGTTTAATCTCACCTATAAAGGCAATGATTAAAAAAGCAGGCTTCTTCACTTGGTGCTGGTGGAATGGAAGTTGAACAACCTCTAAGGACTACACATTGGCAATACATATCAAAATTGTAAATGTACATCCACTCTGACCAAGCAATCCACTTCTGGAGATGTATTCTATACATTTCTGTGTAAGTGTGAAATGATATATACGCACAGAGACTGCTTAAATAACATAAGCATACACAAAAAAGGAGTTGGTTAATTCAATGGTACACATGTATAATGGTGTTTAAAACTAAGTATTTCTGTTCCCTTAAAGGAGCATATTGAAGCCACTTGGAGGTGAGACCCTCAGGAAGTAATAAGATTTAGATGAGGTCATGAGAGTGGCGCTCCCATGATGGGATTAGTGTCTATAAGAAGGAGTATGGAGTTCTCTCTGACTATGTGAGAATACAGGGAAGAAAGCAGCTGACTACCCTCATGGTTTGGTTCCTTGGGGAACAAACTGGCCAGGGATCTCTGTTCTTAAACTTTGAGAAATGCATTTCCATTGCTTGAGCCACCATGTCAATGGTGTTTAGTTATAACACCTCAAACAGGTAAAGACAGATGGAGTATCTTAAAACTGTTTGCACAAATATTCAACAATTTAGATAAAGGACTCAGCAGAGAGTAATACACATACACACACACATACACACACAGTCCCTCAACAAGACCAAAATCCAAGACAAGATTTGGCAAAAGGCTTTACAATTTTTATTCATCCCACTTATTTTGCTATTTATGCTTTCAAAACAGATATATTAACGTGTTTGATTACAGGATACTACCAACTCCTATTAGAGATTTTGGATAATATGGTGGATGCACTACATCATTTTTCCATAATTCCAAAGAGAAACTGTAATTCTGAAAAACATCTAGACAAGAATTTCACACAAGGGATTATGGTCTGTATTTACTTAAGCATAAAAAAATCACCTTTGGAAGGATTCATAGGAAACTTATCACCATTCCCAGAGGGAGAAACTGGGTGGCTGCACAGAATGAAAAAAGAGACTCTCTACTGTATATCTTTTTAAATCTTGGGAATTTTGAATCAAAGTGAATTCAGTAGACAGTCAAAAGTTTAAACAAACTTTTAAATTCTCAGTAGTAACACACAAAACCAGGTATTTCAATTTTTGTTTGTTTTGACTGAAAAGTGACTCTCAAGTCACAGCTTTCCTTCATCTCACCTTTGGCTGACCCAAATGACATCTGAGAGTCAGAGGCAGCCTCTCTGGAGAAACCAGGGAATGGTGCATTTCTGTTCCATCAACAGCTTTTAGCAAATAGCGACTTCCCCATGTTTTGATGCTTTCCAGGTAAGCAAGGAAAGTGTGGCTGTTTTCCCCTTCTAATATCCTCAAAAATAGGTGGGTGGGGCTGGGGTTGTAGCTCAGGGATAAAGCGTTTGCCTAGCACGTGTGAGGCACTGTGTTCGATCCTCAGCACCACATAAAAATAAACAAAATAAAGGTATTGTGTCCGTCTACAACTAGAAAGAATTTTTAAAAAGTGGGTGGGTAACAGACTAGAGCCTCTGGACAGCAGGAAACAGTGAAGCCCATACTTATACTGGAGAAAGACAAGAAAGTGCTCCCAGAACAGATTTAGCTTTAAGTTTTCAGAGGCTCGATTTAAGTTTGAAAACTACAGTTGGTATTTAAGTAGCATATTCTCTACTATGTGCTGCTTATACTTTTACTTGGTTTTAATACCCTCTTGTATTCCAAAATGAACTTGAGATAACTTTTTTTTTTGCTTTTTCTTATGATTTGGACTTTGACTTATCTGTACCACAATCTCATCCACAACCAGAAATTAGAAAAGACATCTTTCTGCAGTTGATCAAGTATTTTTAAGGGCAGGGCAAAAAATGTTATGGTCTGGAAGTCCCCCACGGCAAAAGAAATTCCTAATGAAATAACTAACATTTGCTTCTTTGGGTTAGGACATAATGAACATATTTATTATATTCATATCACTAAAGGTAGAGAGTGATTTCTCAATAAACCCTACCTGTGTAAAATCAGTATCATCTCATAGTTGCTGTCCTTATGAAGAAACAAGAAATTTTATGTAGCATTACCACACAGAAAACTTAGAGACTCTAGAAACTGCATAATGAACTGCTGGGGTTACCTAATTCATGACGTCTGTAATAATCAGAATCAAAGATCCCAATAAGATTAAATTTAAAATACATGACTGCCTTCTACTTCCTTCAAAAATGTTACATGATAAAGCTACCCCTAGGTCCGGGATTCCCAATCCTTTAGATATCTAAATAAACTTGGAAAGTTGCAATTCTCTGCTTGGGGAAGGAGTGAGAAATAGTGAAACAATATTGTACCAGAGAATGGGGCAAATACTTTCCAACTCTGAATATCTGTTATTGGAACATTTCCAAATTTTAAGACAGAAAGGATTAGTATACACAAGTAATCTCAGTCAATTCAGATTTGATGAGATAATCAAATTTTAATCCCCCCCAAAAAAATACAGAGGGAAGCAACTCGTATGCTCAGAAGTATTTGTGCATCAAAATGATATTTAATTTACCTGGCATTTTGCATCTGTTGGAATTTAAAAATAATAAGTGAAAATAAAAACTAAAGTTTCCTGAAGGCTTCTATTAGCAACCAGGTACTTTACATTCAGTACCTTAAATCTCACAGTCCTATGAGGTTCTGTACTATTATTGTTCTCGTTTGACAGAAATAAAGCAGGCGCAAATGAACTTCCTTATATTACATAAAGTGAACTCTGGGTTGGCTTTAACTTTCTAAAATTCCTGCATATTTTAACCAAATTTGATGTACTGCTAAGGGTGGTAGGAGATAGAGGTATCTGCTATATTTATGACACAACCTACCACCTTGAAAAAGAATGTCAGCTAGTAAGTTTTCCAAAAGGACTACAAAAACACATACCCACACATGCATGCACACACACACACACACACACACACACACACGTGCGTGCGCGTGCGCTCTCGCTCTCTCTCTCTCTCTCTCTCTCTCGCTCGCTCTCTCTCTCTTTCCCTCTCTCTCTCCTCTTAAAAACTAGTTTCAATGAAATCTGGCCTGCCCAGACACTTGAAGTAGACTTCTGTTTGCAAGAAGACCTCTCATACATCTTTTAAAAAAACATTAATTCACTGTTTAGGTATGGTTAAGTCCCATTCTCTATCATAAGCTTCTTGAGGCTAATAAAGTCTTCATTTTAACAACTTCCACAAAGTTTCTGAGAACATCAAGTCTTTTCAAAAAGGCATCAAGCTGCAGAATAAATAAAACCCACCATTCAAAGAATCTAATTTAAGGTGAAGCTCTTTGTTTTATAAGTCTATATATTAAAGAAATATGCTTCTGAAAATTTCAAGGGTAATTTTGCTTGCTGTTTTGTTTTGTGTTTTGCAGTGCTAGGAAAGGAACCCAGGGTGTCACATATGCTAGGCAAGTACTCCACCACTCAGTACTACTCCCAGTCCCTTATTTGCTGTTCTTTACTGGAGCTCCTGATAATTATCCAAAAAGCGTCTTTCTGTATATTTTCTGAAAACCACCTATCTGGGGAACAACCCTTCTATAAAAAAGTTTTGACAGTTTGTTTACAGTTCTACAACCAAGAAGGTTAAACAACTTGCCCAGAGCTTGTTCATGGCAAAGTCTGATTACTGGACTGCTTTACTTCCAACTACTGAATGATAAGATGACTCTTACGCTGGGGTGCTCTACCAGAGAGCTACATTCCTTTTACTATTATTATTATTATTATTAATTTTACAACAGGCTATGTTGACAAGGGGGACCTTGAACTTGCCATCCCATCCTTCTGCCTCAGCCTTTCAAATAGATGGGATTATAGATGTGCATCTGGCATGCTAGGACCACTCTCATTTCAATACTCCTATTGCCTTTTTGGTAGTAAATTTTCTTTAATCAAAACAAATTTCTGAAATCAAAATTAAAGATTTCTTGCATTAGAGTAAGAATGCAAAGCTTCTAGAATGTTCAGGTAAAGAATTCATGACTAAGACAATAAGCATCACAGATCTCTGAAATAGTTGAATGATTCATATCTAAAGCTACATGGTTATAATGACTTCCCTGCACTACACAAATTAGAAAGGCTACTATCCATACCACTGACCTCACCTGAAAAGAACTGGCATCTTCATGACATTATTTTATTCTTCTACACGTGCAATGAAGCATCTCAATCATGTAGATGACTCAAATATGTCAAAACTCAAACCACTGGTAAAGCAAATCAACGACAAGCAGGCCCACCAACCACATATCATCAAGTAGTATATTTTGTGGCTAGTTATTTAACAGTGAATTAATTTTTTTCACTGAGCATCAGTATACTCACAGTCATTTCCATAATACCAGGTATGGAGCAAATAGTTAAGATTCTAACCTTATAAATTTTGGTACAATTTATTCTTACACTAATTTCCTTTCCAAGTGGCATATCCCTCAGGATCTAAAGGGACCTGAAGGATACAGTTTCCTATTCTGCCAGGACACTTAAAGGGAGACCTTTTCAAATTCATTAAAAGAATATATTTATGAACAGAATCAGTACTCTCTCTTCCTTCAAAACATAATTTAGACTGAAATATAGAGTGAGCCCTAATAGGTATGGGATTTCTTTGGATTGATGATAATGTTCTGTTATTGATGGTGATCAAGACACAACTCTAAATAAACTAAAAACCATTGAAACGTGCACTCTGAAATGGTGAATTTTATGATATGTGAAATAAATCTTAATAATTGTTATTTTTTAAAAGCAGTATACAGGAAATGAAACAGTATTTTACATAGCCTATGAGCTACTACCTATGGATTTTTTATCAATAACACTTAAAGAAATCTGAAATAACTAGGTAAACCAGGGAAAGTACAGTGTCTCAAGATTTCCAGTCCATACTTTTTAAAAGTATGGTTTCTACCTTACATCAAATAAGTTCATCTTGAATTCCTGAACATCAAAAACAAATGCTAAAACTTATTTAGCAGTGGAAATGCACTAAAGCTTGAATAAACTGATATTATTTTGAGTTTCAGGTCATATGCTTTGCCAAGAGGGTAAGCTAAAACTTAATTTCTAATAAATGTTTCTAAAATATTATAAATTAAATGCTTTTAATAAAACATTTATGCAGGTTGTTCCTCCTGCTCTACTTTTCTACTTAAAATAATCACCCAAAACCTTTCCAATAATATTTGCAAAAGGATATATGCAATCATTTAGATTCCTAGGCAAATACCTCTGTGTGTACATGTGTACATACGTACACACAGGTTGAGTATCATTTATCTAAAAATGCTTGGGACCAGAACTGTTTTAGATTTGGGGGTATTGTGGATTTTCAGATTAGGACGTTCAACCGTATATGTATATATACATACACACACACATCAAAACCTTACTTTATTACTCATATTAAAAACATTTAGATGGGTGAACACACCTGTAATCCCAGCTACTCAGAAGGCTGAGGAAGGAGGATCACAAGTTCAAGGACAGCCTTGGCAACTTAGCAAGACTCTGTCTAAAAACAAAATGAAAAATAAAAAGGACTGGGCATGTAGCTCAGTTGATAGAGTGCCTCTGAGTTCAATCCCCAGTACTGCAAAACAAATTATTTAGACAAGATTTTATTTTAGGAGAGTGAACAGCCTTGAAGTGATAGGGAGAAAAAAAAAGATACTGAAGGGGTTCAAAAACCCTGTTGTTGCCGGGCGTGGTGGTGCACGCCTGCAATCCCAGCACTTGGGACGCTGAGACAGGAGGATCAGCCAGCCTCAGCAACTGAGTGAGGCCCTAAGCAACTCAGTGAGACCCTGTCTCTAATAAAATACAAAACAGGGCTGGGAATATGGCTCCCCCTGGGTTCAATCCCCAGTACCAAAAAAACAAACAAACAAACAAAAAGAAACCCTGTTGTTCTAAAAGATAATGTACTATATGAACTGATCATTTAGCCATCTAGAACTGACAGTCTCCAAAACTTCATGGAGAATATTCAATCTTTTTAAAGGACTGATTTTAAATATTATCAATTATAAAGTGTTTCTCATACATCTGACTCTTTTTGAACACTTACTATATCCCTGGCTAGGTGGTGGAGAAAGAAATGTAAGACAAACCTGCCCTCAAGGAAGTCCCACTGTGCTTGCTTTTGTCTGGCACAGCACTAAACATAAAACGTTCACTTGTAGCATCTAACCTCCTAGGTTCAAGGTTAGCCACCAAAGGGAACGTGGGGCAACCAGTATAAATGACTAGAAAAAATAAAATTAAAAAATAAAAGCTGTTGTACATTTAGACCAAACACAGCTATATTTCCTAACATAAAATTACACCTTAAATTCCAGATACACTGCTAATATAAAATAAAAACAGTAAAATGACCCAAAGCATAACTGTACCTTCCTTAACATAGGTCCCTTATAAAATTGTTTCATTTAAAGGTATATCTATTATATTTCATTCAAGCATTCTCTTCCATTTAAGGATATTTCCCTTTACCTTCCAACCTCTGCATCTGGATACAGTACTGAACAGTTGCTGAATGAATGAATGAAATAAACAGATGTTCTAATTGCTACGGAGGTTATTTGCTGGATGCTTATCTCAAAACACAAAGAACTGACCGATCAAAATTCTACTGGGAAGATCACTGAATTTCAGTGGTAAAAATAGTAACCAAAGGACTTTGTCTGATACCATGTAGTCAACATGTTATTAAATTCAAGATAAAGATCAGATGGGAACTTTGGGAAATGAAAATGCAAAGTGTGTGTCACAGTACTTTACAGTGTATTTGGTTCTGCCATCTCTGAATAGAAAACTCAAGTGCCAAGACAAAGGGATGATAGGGTGGGGTGAAAAAGTCAAAAGGTCACCACCAAGTGACCCTCAAGAGAAACGCGCGCAGACCACTGAAGCCCAGGGCAAGCCTGACAACACACCTACCGGCCCGGCTACCGGCCGGGCTTTTTCGCAGCCCAGGGCTGGAGCCCACCCAAATCTTCGTCGGCGTTGCTGCCTGTTCGCCCAGGACGTAGCACAAAGAAATCACCGAGAAACAAAACACAGTCCCGTGGGCGCCGGGCAGGCGTGGGGCGCCGGAGACCCGAGACGCGAGCGCTGCCCCGGCTCCCCGCCCCCCGGGAGGCAGCCAGGGCGCGGCGGGCCGCGAAGGCGCCTCCGTCCGACCTCCGTCGAAGTGTTCAGAACTTGCCACCCACCCCCGCTCCATTTCCTTCTCCAGACGTGGACGCGGGACCCGCGCGAGGAGGGCGCGCGAGCACCGGCGGGCAGCGCTCAGGGCGGCGGGCCGGGAGCCGGCGGGCGGCGGGGTCCCGCGGGCCCACGCCCCCTCTGCTGGCTCCCGCCGACCGGACCGCTATTGTTCCCGCGCCGCCCCCGCCCGCTCCCGCCCCCGCTCCCGGGAGGGGGTCACGACTGAGGGAAGGCGGCGGCGGCGGCACAATAACATAAACACCGGGGCCTCCGGGGGCCGCGGCCTGCGGCACGCGCCGCACTTACCCGGCAGCGCAGCAAACCGCGACAGTAAAGACCCCAGCGGGGACGGACACCGTCCCGGCGTTCGCCGCGGCCGTTACCCAGCGCTGCTCGCACCTCCGCTCTCCGGGCCGCGTCGTCCGGCCTCGGCCGCTCCGCTGAGTAACAGGGACGCGAGCCGTCACCGCGCACGCCCGCCCACGTCATCGCGCAGGGTCCCGCCCCCGCGCCTCCCTCTCCAGCGGCCCGCGGGGCGGGGCAGCCCCGGGGCCCGGATTGCGGGGGCGGGGCCCGCAGTCAGTGGGCGTGGCTACATCAGCGGAGGAGGAGGACTTGGCGGAGGTCGCTAGGAGCTTCAGCGGCTGGGAGAGCCTCGGAGAGAGCCTTGTTAGGGGCAGGCTGGGAGTGGGAGGGAGTGGGAGGGAGTGCGAGGGGGCGGGCCCCGAGCTGGCACGTGGCGGCGTGTGGCCCAAACACTGCCTCTGGCCCGGGGCGATTTGCTAGTCACCGCCTAAGCCTCCAGGGCGCCTCACAGCAGGGTTTGAAGGTGAGGTGGCTTAGGCCAAACCTGCCTGGCGAGCGGACACGCCTGCCTCGGCACACACCTGAGGCAAGAAGAGCTCCTTACCTTGAACAGTTCTGAGGACACCTGTGCAGGGTTCAGCCACCTACCAGCAAAAAAATGTTCTCATCATCATCCTAGAAAAAACTACCTCCTGATTTTCCACAATCCATCTCTTCCCAGAATACTTGTATTACCAGATTTACCTCTGAGAATGTGTGCACTTGTCAGTTACAGAAATGACAAGTTGACAAACCACTAGATATCCAACAATGGATGGAGAGGCATTTAAATTACTATCATCCCTGAAACAGGGGTGAATCGCCATTTGTTCAAGGAATTCTTACCAAGGGAAACAGTTCACAATATATCATTAAGAGAAAGAAGCGAGTATATAGATTGCTCCCACTTATGAATCATACATATGTGTGTGTGTGTGTGTATAGAGAGAGTATATACAAAGAAAAGACTGGAAAGAAATATGGCAAATTATCTTAACAGTGGTTCACCATTGGATTGGAATGAAAAGCTATTTGGTTCTCTCTTAGGTTTTGGGTATTTTCTCATGATTTACCAAAGGAATAGTTATGTTTACAATCAGAGATGTTACTTTAACAATAAATATTACATGTTGGGCTGGTCTGTTTCTAATAATTCTGAAATGGAACATGTAATATTCACACTCCATTTTTTCCCTTCCTCTCAGCCTTTATTTCCTTCCTTCCTTTATTTCTCCAATAAATATCACATACCCATTCTTTGCCAGGCAATGTTCCAGCATGGCAATACAATGAAACTTACAGATTTAATCACTTATATGAAAATAACAGCAAAAGTGCAAAATTATCACTGTTATAATGCAAATTGTTAAGGACATATAGGATTATGAAACTAATGGATATAATTAATAAATCCAGAAAATGTGTCCCTGAGGAAATGCCCCCTGAGTTGAGAACAGATTTGACCAGGCAGAGAATATTTCTGACATAGGTAACTTGGCGTTCAAGGATCCTGTGATGAGAGAGAGTAGGGTAAGTTGGAGAAATTGAGGAGAAACCAGCTTTGCCAGAAAGGATGAAGGAAGAAGGACCCATGAGATAAAATTGAGAAACTAAAGAAACTAGCCTAGAACAGACATGCTGGCCCATATTGAAAATCTTTTTATATAAGTGCAATGGGAAGACCCTGACATGTTCAACATACGGAGTACCATGATCAGAATGACATCCTGAAAAGATCAATTATTGGAAGGAGGCCAGGTGGATTGATACAGATGGCAAAAAGTGGAGGCTTAATCTCAGATGATGATCACAGAAATAGTAAAGGAGAGGATCTGAAAACCACTTAAAGACCCTATGTGCAGAACCTGCATATTCCACAAGTGACGGGTTTACGTAAGGCAGCAAAGAAGAGGGAGTCATTAAGGAAAATTCATAGGTTTCTGGCTTGTGGCCAAGAATGGATGTCAGTGCTGGTTCACCAATATGGAAATCCTGGAAGAGGACCAAGCTGAGGTGGAAAACTCGTGAATGCAGTTTCTTTGGTTGTTTAAAGATTTTTGAAATGACCAAAAGAGATGCCAAATTGGTTGGAAGGACAGAACTGGGGCTCAGTTAAATAGGAGATGAATACTACACAGAGAATTAGTCCAAGCCTGAGGGAGAAGATAGTGAGCAAGAAGAAAAGATGGCCTGGAGACTTCAGCACCAAATGGCCACAAGGAGCAAGATGAGCTAGGAACAGAGCTGCCAGGAGAAGTAGAAGAAAAACCAGGAAAGAGGGATCAGGTAGAAAGGAGTGGCCAATAATATTAACTGTAACTGGAGGATTGAAATCCTGCAGTACTAGACCCAGAAGTGCATTAAAGAGGAACAAGGAATAAGTGGGAGATGAAAAAGTGGAGGTAGTGAATATGGATAAGCTGGACAGTGAAGAGAGACAGGAGCATATTTTACACCTGCTGGGAACACTCTATTGAGAGGGAGAAGCTAAATAAACAAGGAAGAGGAAAGATAAATATGAGTGTTTCCCAAGAGAGCAGAAAGTGTGATTGGGCACACAGGTAGAGGTGTGTCAGGTACCTCCTACTCCCCACCAGACAAATTAAAGGCCTGGAGGTACCAAAAGACAATATGACTCCTAGGACAGTTATGAAGGGAGGGAAGTTGCTAGGAACAGAGCCCAGTTCTGTAATCCTGTTAATAGCGGGGAGAGCTTCTGATTTAGCATTAGCTGCCACTCTCAGTTTCTGATTATCTACATGTAGAAAGAACATGCTTTTCTTTTGTACACACCCACTTCATCTTCTGTTTTTTTCCACACATATTTAGAAGTGTTTGTGCACATGTGTGATTTCAGAAAGCTATTTACTCACTCACGCCCCTGGTCAAGTCTCCTTCTCCCTCCACAGACAGAAGAGGTTCAGTCCCAACTGACTCCAAGAAACTCTCTGAGGCTCCTTCAAGACAGAGCCTGTTGCAGGGCCTGGTGGCACACACCTATAATCCCAGCGACTCCAGAGGCTGAGATAGGAGGATTGCAAGTTGAAGGTCAGTCTCAGCAATTTAGTGAGACCCTGTCTCAAAATTCTAAAAATTAAAATTAAAATAGTAGGGAGCTAGGGATATAACTCAGTGGTAAAACTCCCCTGGGTTAAATCCCCAGTACAAATGTAAAAAAAAAAAAAAAAAAATCCTGCTGGCTTCTAGGGGGTTGGGATAGGCCCTGGTTGCCTTTTTTAAATCCAACTCCAACAACTATGGTGGCTTATTTCCTCAGGGACAGGACAAGACCAAAAATGACCAGACCTCCTCAGTCACAACCCACACAACGTGAAATAAAGACAGAAGGGGGGACAATATTTTTAAGTTATAAGCGGTATCTTGTCTTTTCTTCTGGGTTCATGCAAGAGAGAAACAAGCTAGTCAAGACTATAGATTGAGTACACATGTGTATGCTCATTGAAAAAATCATCAGCGTGTATTCCTTGCTGTGGTTTGGATGTTGCCTGTCCCCACTGAAACTCTTTTTGAAATTTGGTTGCCAGGGTAGCAATATTTGGAGGTAGGGCTTTCAGAAAGTGATTGGGTCATGGGGATACCATTCTCAGGAGTGGATTATTGTCTTTCTCAAGAGACTGAATTAGTTCTTTTTAGAAGGATTTATTCACATATATTCTCATGAGAGTGGTGTTTCAATCAGCTTTGCGTGGTGGTGACCAAAAGACCTGAAAAAAACAACCTAGAGGAGAAAATATTGATTCTGGCTCATAGTTTCAGAGATTCATTCCATGCTCAGTGGACTCCATAGCTCTGGAGCTGAGGTGGGGCAGAAAGGAGCTGAGCGGAGGAGAGTGGCAGAGGAAAGCAGTTCAGAACATGGCAACCAGGAAGCAGAGGGGTAGAGTAGGTGCCACAAGAAAGATGCACCCTTTCAGGGCATGCCCCCTGTGACCACCTCCTCCAGTCACACCCCACCTGCCTATAGTCACCACTCAGTCCAAATCAGGATGAACAGCTATCCCAATACAATCATTTCCCCTCCAAGCATTTCTGCATTAACACAGGAACTTTTGGCAAACAACACCTCATATCCAAACCATAACAAGTGGGCTGTTGTAAAGTGAGCCTTGTACCTCCCCTCTCATGCACAAGTGCTTTCCTTTTACCTGCTCCTACTTAGCCTGCTGTTTTTCTTCATGAGTGTATATAGAATGAGGCCTTCATCAGATATAGTCATCTGATCTTGGACTTCCCAGCCTCCAGAACCTGAGTCAAAATAAACTTTTTCAGTGCATAGTAACCAGATATTGAAGATACTCTCCTGTGGGGGGAAAAAAAAAACAAAGAGAATTGAATTGGAGGGAAGGAGTATATTGTTGAAGTCCCTTAACTGATTAATGCAATTCTTGCTGTTGTTTGAAATAAGTTCATATTTCGGAAGAGGGCTTTCTGCCAGACCTCTCAGCTTGTACCCTATCTATAATTCTTAGCTGATAATTTCTTCTATCCCAGTGGAATTTATATTTATATAAAGGAACTGCAGAATATTTGTCTAGGCCCTGTGGTGAGAAAAGAAAGCACCCCATCACTGGTCCCTTTCCCTTGGGTGACCTTAGGGAGAACCTAACTCCACCTTCATACCCCCTCTTCCTTCAGTTCTCCACCTCTTGTCCCTCAAATGTCAAACTGGAACTCATACTAGATTGGCAAGCATTCTACCAATGACCCTTTGGTAGGGGGACCCCTGTGAATTTCCAACCTTTGCTGAAAGTTCCACTTATTCTAAGCTGTGTTTGTCAGCTTTTTGTCGTAGTGAATAAAATACCTGATAAAAACAACTTACATAGAATTACTTTGGATTAAGCAGAGGAGAGTGAAGGGAGGGGATGGGTATGTGGGTAGGAAGCGTGAATTGGACATTAGTACCCTCTGTGCATATATGACTACATGACCAGTGTGATTGTACATCATGTACAACCAGAAGAATAAGCAGTTATACTTCATTTATGTCTGATGTGTCCAAGTACATTCTACTGTCATGTATAACTAATTAAAATTTTAAAAAACAGAACAACTTAGAGGAGGAAAGGTTTATTCGAGCTCACAATTTCAGAGGTTCAGTCCATGGTGGGCCAGCTCCATTGCTCTATGCTTGAGGTGAGGCAGAACATCACAAATAAAAGTGCACAGTGAAGGAAAACTACCCAACTTATGACTACCAGGAAGCAGTGAGAGAGCGAGGGGCCAGGAGAACAAGATATGATCATTAAGGGCATGCCCCCAGCAACCTACTTCCTCCAGCCATGCCCACCTGCCTATAGTTACCACCCAGTACAGTAGGCCTTTCAAATTGTTAATCCATTGATTAGGATGTGGCTCTCATAATCATTTAATCATTTCACCTCCTGTATTAATGCAGGTGTTTTTGAGAGACACCGCACATTCAAACCATAGTATCAGTTGAATTTGAAAAGACTCTTTGTGGTGTGATTGGATAACAAGGTGATTCTAGCATCACCAGAGTTGTCATTGTCCATGGATGGCAAGATTTTGAGCCTTTCAGAAAGTAAGTGTGATGCATGTCCTTGCTGCTTCCTTGCCAAGGGCTTCTAGTAGAATAGGGTTTGTTTCATCTCCCTGATTCAGAGATGAGCCCTCAGGTCCTCTGATGCCAATGAGAAGGTGCTCTTCCTTCTGGAAAACAGATATTAAAAGACATTTTGTTCTATAGGACAGTAGGATAACTACAGTTGACAAAAATTAACTGGATACTTCAAAATATATAGTAGAGAGAATTTTGCATATTCCCAGCACAAAGAAATGATAAATATTTGAGATGATGGTGCTATGCCAAGTATTCTGATTACTACATTTATATACATGTATTGAAATACCACACTGAACCTCATAAATATGTACAATTATTGTGTGCTATCACAAATTTTTAGAAGTATTTTTAAGAAGAATATTTAATAAAAGATTTATTAACAGCTCCTTAATTCTATTCCAAAGCAGATTCCCAGAAAATAACAACTTTACCTATGAGAAGATATTTCACTGCCCATCTTGCTAAAACCCTGCTGCAGGATTTGTTCTTAACTGAAGTTGGCATGGCTAGTCAGCTGCCCTGTTCAGGCTTGTTGTGGGACTTAAAAGTGTCTGGAAGAGAATAGGGTTTCAGGACCTGGGAAAAGGTACAGGGAAGTGCAATAATCCTTCAACTGCAGAGGAACCTAAGTGAGCATTCCTTCCCACACCCAAGGCAGCTTACACTATAACTGATGTTTGAGGGATAAGCAATCCATGGTAAATAAGGAATAAATTCATTTCTGGGGGTACTAAGTCATGACGACTGGATACCATCTCAAACCTAGACCCCAGGTCTACTACTCCTCCTGTCCTCTGCAATATTCTATTTCCTTGGAAAACCAAAGCATGGTCATCCATAGCTGTCAGCCTATGCAAAGAGTAGGACTCCTCTCTGTTATCAGTAGGGACAATAGGAATGACACAAATACCCTGTTCTCAAAAGCAGAACATCGAATGTGACTTTGTCTATCCTGAAGCAATTGAGCAAGGACCACCAAGCAAGAGTGGAGATGGGGACTATCCAGGCTGAAGCCCCTCAAGAGAAGATGGAACCACACAAGCTGACATCAGATTCAAATATTTGGCTCACTCTGATCAGTGTGGAGCATCAAGAAGCAGAATTTCTCCCAACATTTTAGAGGTCTGCAACCAAAGAGGTAGACTGGACAGGGCTGAAAGGCAAGCCAAAGTGAAAAACAAATCTTGAGAGCTGGTCTCTGTGGCAAAGGTTATAGACTTTAACATATATGACAAACTCTCCTGAGGAAATAGCCAAGTCACTAGATTTTTCCCCACCCCAGACAGTCCTACATCTTATAGTTGTAAGGCATGACATTTAAGAGTGCCAAGGTAATCTGTGAATTCAAGGATTCTAGTGTATTCAGCTGAGATTGAAAGTTGTGAATTCACAATGACAGAATTGTGGATATTTCTCTAGAATCCCTGTCAATCCAGGTAGAGAGACAGAGACAGGACTTGCGAGGATGTTTCTGGGAGCTCAGGTTTTCCTGGGCATATTGAATGAAAGATGGAGATCCAGGCAGTTGAAAGAGCCCTGGGACAATCAGGGTATGGATGCTGGGACCCAGGTGGGACCGGAAGGGCAATGAGGATGATAGAAGACAAAGATATTGGGCAAAATTCACACAGGAAGGAAGTGTTTTGAATGGTTACACATGCAGAGAAGAACATGCAAGAGGGAGAGGAACAAAGAGGAAATGGAAAAGATATCATAGTTTAAGTTTCTGCTGGGGAGCACCTCTAGGTACATTCTCCAATGTTACAGTTGGTCTGTAGCTAAAGTGAAGGTCACTCATAGTGAGCAGGCAAGCAACTGTGAGCCTTTTGTGTGGGAGAGGTAGTTGACTAACTGTCGCAAGTTGTCCAGGAGATGCCAGGTTTGCACCTTCTGCTCCAGTGTGATTTTTAAAGTAATGGTTAATTTGAATTGTCAACTTGATTGGATTAAGAGATGCTGATGATTAAGAGGCCTCTGGGTGTGTCAATGAGGGAACGTCGAGGAATGTGGGATAGTGAACTAAAGTGGAGCACCTCCATGAGCCTGGGTGGCACCACCCAACAGGATGGAAGAAAAGTTGGAAGAGCAAGGAAGCAGATGCAGACGCAAGCTTGGCTCTTCTTGAATAGGTTCTTGATGGCTGCTTCAATCATCTGAGGATGTTGACTCTCGTTTCTTCCCTCTTCCAAAGCAGACTCTGCCAGTGATTCTCCAGGTAGTTTCCAGAAGCCTTGGTCGTGGACTGGGATAGCACTGCTGATCCTTCTTGTTCTGGGTCTTCTGCGTCTTGGACCGTGCATTTGCTGGTTCCTCCAGCTCTCCAGCTGCAGGCAGCCATTTTGGATTATCCAGCTTCTCGTTGTGTAAGGCAATCTAATAAGTCCCCTTTTATAATCATACTTCCTGTTGATTCTGTTCCTCTAGAGAACCCTGACTAATATAATTAATAATGTGTTGCATGCTTTAGAAACCATCCAGGTTTGAATGACGAATTATAAGGTCACTCTTCTGATAAGGCATCTCATTAGACCTGGCTTGTGGGTATATGACCTGTGTGGTCACACAGGGTTGAGCTTTATAAAAGGGGGTCATTGCTTGGTTACTTCTCTGCAGCTGCCACTTTCAAATTTTTATAACTTTATCTTTGGACTTGTGTTCTGTAAATCAAATTCCACGGGACACAGAAGCATATAAACAGAGGAGATAGGGTGGGCAGCAGAGTACAGACCATAGGCTTAGACCCACATGCATGCCCAGCAGCAGCCTGACTACCACAGCAGACATGTACACCTGGGGTAGTCCGAGACACTGTGGGACACTGAAAAGATAATCAGGGCTAGAATATGAACCTGCAGCAGCGTTGGATCTGGTGGCAGCAGCAGTAGAAGCAGCAGTGATGGAGCTAGTGGCCGTGACTCAAAGAAAGGAGGGGATGTGATGGGACCCAATAGAAGAAGGTGTCTTGCCATGGGCCCCAGAGCCCATCCAAGTGCACAAATATTAAATCATTGGCCTGGAATTCAGGAAAAAAAACTATCCATGCTCAGGCAGTATGTCAGTTAGCTCTCTATCACTGTAACAAATACCTGAGGTAATCAACTTATGAATAGAAAAGGTTTATTCTGGCTCAATTTTGGAGGTTCCAGTCCATGATTGATTGGCCCTGTTGCTTTTGACCTGTGCTGAGGCAGCACATTGTGACATAATTATGTGGCAGAGCAAACCTGCTTACCTAACAGCCAGGAAGAAAAAAAGGGCAAGAAGGGGCCAGTGTCTCATAATCCCCTTTAGTGTACAATCCAGTGACTTGAAGACCTCTTGTTAGGCCTCACCTCCTAATCCCTACATTGCCAGCCTGGGACCAAGTCTTCAACCTGAGGACTTTTCAGGGACATTCAAGATGCAAGCTATTAGCAGGCAGAATTCTGTTAGTAAAAATTGTACCTTTACTAGAAAACAAATATGCAACAAAGACATTGCAATAAAGTGTATCAAGGAGAAACACTAGAATTCTTCAGAGTTTACACTACATGGCTTTGGAAACTGCTGCCACATTGCAAAATAAATTTCCACAGACTTAAAATAGAAATTAAGATGAACAATTGTCATATTCAATGAACAAGAACACTGTTTTCATATAAATCTTCACGTAAAGAATTTTTAAAATTAACATCCTTGTGATTGAACACCCTATGACATAGCAGTGATGCATCAATAAGTGTATATACACAAACCATGAAGCCATTTTTTGTCTCATTCAACTTCCACAAGTTGTAGAAAGTCTGAGAGGAAACATTAAAATGCCACTGTATAGTTTTGCATTTGAAATTGTATACCTTAAATGCAACCATATTGGACAGTTAAATCTTTTTAGAAAGATGGTTGCTTTAAACACCAGTCCTAGCTATACTAAGATTTATATTTTTGAGTTAATTTATCAGAAATTTAGCCAAATGTTGTCGCAGTTTATAAAATACTCTTAACAGTCCCAACAAGTTATTTCAGCAGAAAGATCCTTCTCAAAATTTAAAACTATAAAAATTGTTTGCCATCTTCTGTTTAAGAGCAACTGATATTACTTTCAATTGTATCAATTAAAAATTGATTTTTAAAAAAATTATTACCATATTGGGTGTGGTGGTGAATGCCTGTAATCCCAGTGGTGGGGAGGCTGACACAGGGAGACCGACACAAGGGAGACCACAAGTTCAAAGCCAGCCTCAGCAACTCAGTGAGTCCATACACAACTTGGTGAGACCTTATCCCAAAATAAAAAACAAAAAAGGGCTGGGGATGTGGTTCACTGGTTAAGTGCCCTTGGTTTAAGTCCCCAGTACCAAAAATAAAAATTACTACCACTATAAATATTAATGACATGACAAGTGAATTTGAAGAAAAGTAAGCCAGAAAAATATTATATTCAACAAAGACACCACATTAATGAAATATTATTGTTTATTGTAGTGTATAAAGTTATGAAGCCAAAAATAGAATACTTTTGCAATTTGTAGACTTCTGTGGCTTCTTGGTCAGTAAGAAGATACTTTAAGGGAAAAAATTTAGAGTTTAGTATTTTTTTTGTTTTGTTTTGTTTTGGAGTACTGGGGATTGAACCCAAGGATGCTCTATCACTGAGCTACATCCCAAGCCTCTATTGCTTTATTTCTTTAGATGGCATCTCACTAAGCTGCCCAGGCTTAGTGAATTTGTCATTCCCCTGCCTCAACCTCCTAAATCACTGGGATTACAGGTATGTGCCACCCTAGGCTGCTACATTTTAGTATCTTTTTAAAAGATATATTTTTAGTTGTTGATGAACCTTTATTTTATTTTATTTATATGTGGTGCTGAGAATCAAACCTAGCACTCTACCACTAAGCTACAACCCAGCCCCATTTTAGTATCATTAATGACACTCTTTTTCTTGCTTTTTGAACATGGACACCCCCCTCTCCACACACACACACACACACACACACACACACACACAGTGCTTCCCATTTTCATTTTGTGCAGGGTCCCATAGGTGATATAGCTGCCTTTGCCCTCGGCTTTGAATTCTTTAGGATGATCGTGTGGTATGACATGGAAACATGACCATGTGCCTGGACTACAGAAACATGGCAAGGATGCTAGGCCAAGGCACACGTGCCCCTCACAACAGGAGAGCTTAGGCCCTGGGGAATGAGAGCCTCAACTGCCCAGGGAGACTAATGGGGTAGCTGTAAAGGGAAGTTAAGGTAGGGAGAGGTGAAGAAGTATCTCCCTGGAGTCTTGGAGGAGCCACTGTTGTTGATTGGTTGGTTTTCCCTCTGTAAGGGTCTAGTGAAGATGGGCACCAATGTGATTAATGGAATTAATTTTATGTGCTTAACTTTAAGAAAGGAATTGCCTCAAGGAGAGGAAATGGGTTCAAATTATCAGGAAGCTTAAATTTTAATTTTTTTTAGAACATTTCTACAGGGTATTTGCATTATATATTTGTATCAGTCAGTATCCCCATAGGAAAGAAAAAGCCTCCCTCAAATGAGGTGATTCAGGATCACTTAATAGAGAGCTATTTGCAAAGAGTGAGTAGTCTTAAAGGAAACCAGTATATGGTAATACAGCATCCTGGGTAGCAACCTGGAGCTTTTACCTGCCTGGGTATGAAGGAGAAAGGGCAGGGAGTGGTTTTCAGATCCTAGTGAGAGTAGGATGAAGCTGACAAGAGCAACTATCTGTGGTCTGTGGTCTGTGGTGGGACACAGATGTCCTCAACTGCAGGCAGGAGAGAGTAGGGGGAATACACACCCTGATTGCCCATTCTTCTGTCTCCTGCCCTTGCCCATCACCTCCCAGTGGTGGAACACAGACACAAGCTAGAGACTAGTGAGGTCCCAGAACACAGATAGGGAGAGAGTTGACAGTGGATCTGTATCACCAGGAATTTGGACGTGAGATATATATGCACACACACCATCTACAATGTCTATGATAGGTAATACATGACATAATCCTGCCAAGATTTGAGGGACCTGGAAATCTCTAAATACTGCATATTGTGTGTGTGTGTGTGTTTATGTATATACACAATAGTTACTTATGGTATGTACATTCACGTGTTTACTATGTATACAGCCATACATAATACGTACATACATATTTAGACTACATAGTGTGTGTTTACATACACATTTGTGTGTGTGTGTATGTAAGAGAAGAAACATAGCCAAACTACACTTTGAGAAGTAAAGTAACAACAATAAAAGTCATCATCCTAGAGCACCAATCTCCAAGATATATAAAGAACTCAAAAAACTGAACACCAAAAAAACCAAATAACCCAATCAATAAATGGGCTAAGGAACTGAACAGCCACTTCACAGAAGAAGAAATACAATTGATCAACAAACATATGAAAAAATGTTCATCACCTCTTGCAATTAGAGAAATGCAAATCAAAACTGCTCTAAGATTTCATTTCACTCCAGTCAGAATGACAATTATGAAGAATACAAGCAATAGTAAGTGTTGGTGAGAATGTGGGGAAAAAGGTATACTCTCATGCATTGTTGGTGGGACTGCAGATTGCTGCAACCACTTTGGAAAGCAGTATGAAGATTCCTAAGAAAACTTGGAATGTACCAACCATTTGCCCCAGCTATCACACTCCTTGGTTTATACCCAAACGACTTAAAAACAGCATACTACAGTGACCCAGCCACATCAATGTTTATAACAGCTAAATTTATAATTTTGAAACTATGGAACCAACCTAGATGCCCTTCAACAGATGAATGAATAAAGAAAATATGGTACATACACACAATGGAATACTACTCAGCCTTAAAGAAGAATGAAATTATGGCATTTGCAGGTAAATGGACAGAACTGGAGAATATCATGCTAAGTAAAATAAGCCAATCCCAAAAAAACAAAGGCTGAATGTTTTCTCTGATAAGCAGATGCTGATACATAACAGCAGGCAGGTGGGAGGGCATAAGTGAAGAATGGAGGAATGTTGGATTGTGTAGAGGGAAATGAGGGGAGGGGAGGGGGAAGGAAAGACGGTGGAATGTGACAAACATCATTACCTTATGCATATGTAAGATTACATGAGTAGTGTAGCTCTACATCATGTACATCCACAGAAATAAAAAGTTGTACCCCATTTGTGTACAATGAATCAAAATGCAGTCTGTTTTCATGTAAAACTAAATAGAAGAAACAGTTTAAAAAAATTTTTTAAAAAGTCATCATCTGCTACTAATATCCTTACATCCCCGCTTCTTTCAAAACTCTCTACATATAAGTCTAGGCAGAGAAAATAATGCTTTCTAGTTTGCCTGGATTCTTTCCTATGGATAGGACGGAACAACCAGAGGCCTGAATTTCTGTAAGAGAAGGTTGTTGGTTCTGTGCTCGCACAGTGTGCGTATGTGAGGACCAGTGTGTGGATATGTGCATGCCTGTATTTGTGTAGGGCGGAGGTACAGGACATAGATTCAAGTCAGGCACTAGGTTTCAGGGCATTTCTCCACATGTGCTTTCCTTCTTGCTCCATGTAAATGTCTCCATATTTAACCATGACTCTCATTAGCCTGGAGCCAGTTGTAAAAGACCCTGAATTGGGCCGCCTGTCACTTTAGAGGTGGTAGGGTGGATTATGGGTGTGGTACAGAAGGCAGCATAGAATGCACTGAAAGACCTTAGAGTGTAGTTGAAATGGGGCTTTCCCATTGTCCTGGGAATTGGGAGTCTTGTTGGATTCCTTAGGAACTCCACTCAATCTCAGCCATTAGTCCTCCTCAACCTGATTCTATCCCACAGCATCGAAAGTGCCAAGGAATCTCATCTTTCGTCATGTTCTGTTAAAACCTTCTTCCTATATCCTCCTTCTTATCTCCACTCCACAAAAGTATATAACCTATGGGACCTAACACAAAACAAAAGTGGGAAGTGGTGGTGGTGGAGGTAGGGGGGAAGGGCATCCCTGTTCAAAAGCAAGAGAAAGAGTGTCATTAAAATTACTAAAATATAGCAACCTGGTGTGGTGGCACATGCCTGTAATCCCAGTGATTCAGGAAGCAGAGGCAGGAGGATGGTAAATTCACCAAGCCTGGGCAGCTTAGTGAGACCCTGTCTCAAAAAAAAAAAAATTAAAAATGGGTTCAGGATGTAACTCAGTGATAGAGCATCCCTGGGTTCAATCCCCAGTACCCTAAAAAACAAAACAAAAAAAGATAACTGAAATGTAAAGTTTTATCCTTTAAAGTATCGTATAACCTACCAAGTATAGTAATAGAAATCTACTGATTGCAAAAGGATTCTATTTTTGGCTTTATAACTTTATACACTGTAATAAACAACAATATTTCATTAATGTGGTGTCTTGGTTGAGCATAACATTTTTCTGGCTTACCTTTTTAAAATTTATTTGTCTCGTCATCAATATTTATAGTAGTAGTAATTTTTTTTTCTTTTTGGTACTGAAGAATTAACCCAGGGGCACTTAGCCAACGAGCCACATCTGCAATCATTTTTATTTTTTATTTTGAGACAGGATCTCACTAAGTTGAATAGGGCCTTGTTACATTGCTGAAGCTGGCTTTGAACTTGTGATCCCATGTCAGCCTCCCAAGCTGCAGAGATTACAGGCATGCACCATCAAAGCCCAGCCCCAAGTGCTTTTAATGTCATGGCTGGAAGAGAGAACTTATGTGTTAAGTATTTAGCCTCAGGTTAGGTAACTTCTCTTTTCTCCCAGGCTTCTTACAGGGTCAAATGATGGACACAGAGTAAGAGAGGCATCCCAACGAAGCAGAATCAGAGATAATTTGGGTGAATGGACCAGTCAGTCACTTCTATTTTCCTTCTAGTAGACTGAACTAATCTTCAACAGTCAATTCTTCTATACTTGTCTCTCATGTCTAGGAAATATTATTTTGCAATCTTCCTGATTGGGGGTCATTAGAATTATATGAGCACAGATCAGAAAGAGATCATTAGAATAAAATCTGCAGACCTGCAGCAGTGTACAGTGTACAAAGAATAAGGAAGGGTTTGTCCCTGTGTTGGAGATATTGGTACCACTGTTGGGTATCCTGATTGTCCCAGAATCACTAACATTATACCCTTGGATTCTGATATTGTGATTGGAAAAGTTGATCTGGCAAAAGGCCAAAGTTTCCCTTGGAGCTTAATTGAAGTAATGAACTTCATAACCACATTACACAACACCCCTAGGGACACTGTTCACATTAACAACTCCAGTATATGCTCAATTATTGTATTATTAAAATTTCTAGACATCTTTCTTGTGTCTCTTTCAAATATGAAAAGTAATTTTTGTACTTCACTGTACCCTATGGTTAACAATCATTGTTCTGTATCCATGGGAGAGTGGTTCCAAGACCCAACATAGATACCCAAATCCACAGATGCTCAAGTCCCTTATGTAAAAGGGCACAGTATTTGCATATAACCTACACACTTCCTCCAGTATAACTTAAATATTCTCTAGATACTTATAATACCACTTATAAGTATGTACATAGTTGTCATACTGTATTTTAAGGGAATAATGACAAGAAAAAAAGCAATGTTCAGTACAGATGCAATTTAGATTTTTTTATTGGTGCGTAATTATATATAGTAGTGGGGTTCATTGTGACATATTCACACATGCACATAGCATAATGTAGTCATCTTCATTCCACAACTTCCCTTCCCCTTCTCCTCTACCCTTCATTCCTTTCCTCTACACTACTGGTCTCCCCTCTATTTTCACGAGACCAATTTTTTTCCTTTTTTTCTCTTTAATTTCCACATGCCACTTTTAATTTTCTGATTCTGACTCATTTTGTTTAACATGGTGCTCCACATTTCTATCCATTTTCCTGAAAATGACATAGATTTGTTTGTTTATACAACTGAATAAACTCCAGTGTGTATATATACCACAATTTTTTATCCATTCATCTGTTGGCAGTCGCCTAGGCCGTTTTCATAATTTGGTTATTGTGAATTGTGCTGCTATCAACGTATCGCTACAGTGTGGTGACTAATTCTTTTGGATAAATACTTAGGAGCTGTATAAATGGGTCATGTGGTGGTTCCATTTCTAGTCTTTCAAGGACCCTCCATAGTGATATCCATAGTGGTTGTACTAATTTACAGTCCCACCAGTGGTGTATGAAAGATCTTTCCCTTACCCCTGCATACTTGCCAGCACTTATTATTATTTGTGCTCTTGATGATTGCATTCCAACTGTAGTGAGAAGAAATCTCTTTGTACTTTCAGTTTGCATTTCAGGATTGCTGAAGATGCTGAACATTTGTTCATATTTCTGTTCATCATCTGTACTTCTTTTGAGAAATGTCCGTTTTAGTTCACTTGCCCATTTAATGATTGGATTATTTGTTTTGGGGTGTTTATTGAGTTTTTGAGTTGATCATATTTTCTGAGTATTAATCCTTTGTGGAAAGAGTAGCTGGTGAAGATTTTCTCCCATTCTGTAGGCTCTCTCTTTCTGCTATTCATCGTTTTCTCTGCCATGCAGAAGCTTTTTAAATTTGATGCCATCCCATTTATTGATTCTTGGTTTTATTTCTTGAGCTTTAGGAGTTTTATCAAGGAAGTCAATGCTTGCACTTATATGTTGGAATGTTAACCCTATATTTTCTTCCAGCAATTGCAAAGTTTCTGGTCTATTCTTAGGTCTTTGAGTTGCCTTTAGTGCAGGGTAAGAGATAGGGATCTAGTTTCATTCTTCTATATATATGGCTATTCAATTTGCCTAAGTATCGCTTGTTAAAAAGACTGTCTTTTCTCCAATGTAAATTTTTGGTGCTATGTGAGGGATCAGATAACTGTAACTGTATGGGTTTGTCTCTGTGTCTTCTATTCTATTCCGTTTGTTTACATGTTTGTTTTTATGACAGTACCATGCTGTTTTTGTTACTATGTCTCTAAAGTGTAATTTGAAATCAGATATTGTGATACCTCTCATGTTAGATGCAGTTTTTTTCCCAAATATTTTGAATTCACAGTTGCTTGAATCCATGGGTATGGAACCCTTGGACACAGGGCCAACTGTGTTTTCAAAGTTGTCTCTCATTTACTTGAAGCAAATATAAAGATTGCTTTATAATCAGAATCTAAAACTTCCAATATCCAAAATCTTTGAGACTCTCCTTAAATATCTGATCTTACTTATTCTTACTAAATGTCTGATATCTATTATTATTCTTAGAGAATCTTATTTTTGACTGGACTCAGAAGTAGCACGTCTCACAGCAGACACCCTCCTTCTCTTTGTGATCTGCTCCTGGTATTTTTCTTTGATATCCTTCTTTCTCTTGGCCAGAAGTTCAGCATAGTCTGCAGTGTCTTCCTTATTTTTTCTCACCATGTGGTTTTCCTCTGAACAACATGCTGATGTTTGAGTTGCCATGTACATGGGGTAACAAGACATGGGATTGTGGGGGCTTTGATCTTGGGTTACTTACTTTCTTTATTCCAGAAGCTTTCTCACAACACACTGGTAGATAGCTTTATAGGGATTGAAAAGCCTGCATTCTACTAGCCTGAGGTGATGTGCCCCATCAGTATCAACACAAGAAGATCCACCCCTCCCATTTTTTTTACAATAACCAAATTAAGAACACTGAGATTGGAAACTGCAACACAATACTGAAAAGATCTGTGCTTTTTCATCTAGTTTTATTTGGTCTGGATCAGGAACATCCTTAATAGCAGATACACAAGTTTTCGTAGGGAAATCTTGGTGTCCTTACCACTGATGTGGACCACATGACCTTTCCACACTTCATCCAGAGCATTATCAGCAACTTCTATAGCCATACATTTCTCAAAATAGAGATAGTTTGCATTCATTTTTCTCTTCAGTGAATGGGAAAGAGATGCTCTGCTTAGTTTTAAAGCAGCTGATTACAATTGAGGTGCCATGAAAAAGGAAGTATTTGGAACTTTTTTTGTCTGTCTTTTCCGTTTAATTGTGTGTGTGTGTGTGTGTGTGTGTGTTGCTGAGGATCAAACCCAGGGACTTGCACATGCTAGGCAAGCACTTTACCACTGAGCTACTTCCCTGGCCTGGTGAGTGTATGTTCTAAGATTCCGGTTTTGAATGGGAGGACAGTATTGATCAATTTTAGACATCAATGAATTCAGCATATTTGTCATAATTTTTAGAGTACCCATGAAAAGATCAGAACCAGGGTATATAAGGGTGTTATGGTTTGGAAATGAGCTATCCCCCAAAGCTCCTATATTAATGCAGGAATGTTTGTGGATGAGATGATTGGATCGTGAGAGTTGTGACCTAATCAGTCCATCTTAGTTTGAATGGACTGAGTGGTAACTGTAGGCAGGTGGGGTGTGACTGGAGGAGGTTGTCATTGGGGGCATGCCCTGGAAGGGTACATCTTTCCTGTGGCATCTTCCCCCTTTTCTCTTTCTCTCCATTTTCTGGCCACATGTTGACCTGAGCAGCTCTCCTCTGATGGACCCTTCTCCCATGATGTGTTGCCTCACCTCAGGCCCAGAGCAATGGAGTTGTCCATCTATGGACTGATGCTTCTGAAACTGTGAGCCCCAAATAAACTTTTCTTCCTCTAAGTTGTTCTTGTCAGGTACTTTAGTCTCAACAATGAAAAGCTAACTAAAACAAAGGTACATACATATCTATCATGAGAACAGGGAAAAAATGATAAAAAATAACAAATAAAATCTAAATCCAGAAAGGACAGAAAAAAGGATGCTAAATAGAAAGAACAAGTTAAGATGTTTTTCTTTTAAACCACACTTATAGGTATATTTTGCCAAATATATCAGTATTATTTTAAATGTAAGTAAAATTCCAATTTGAGACCAAAGTAAAGTGAATTGAAACTGAAAAATTGAAATATGAGCTATTTAAAATAGATAACTTTACCTAAAAAAAGATTGAAAGGATCAGGAAAGAAAAACATACAGTACAAAAAATATAAAAAAGAAAGCTATATATTACTGTCAGGGTCAGTGATACAAAGTAAAAAAGCACTACTAGAATAAGGATAGAGAGGATGATTTATGATGATAAAAATTCGGTTCACCAGGAAATGTAACTGTTCTGGATCTTTAAACACCTAGGAAAAGGTAAAACTAGAAACACCTAGAAACCGGTAAGATTATAAGGACATTAGGCCAGATCCACACTCTTAGTAGACTTTAATAGACCATTCTCAATAATTCGTAGACTAAGCACCAAAGAACCAGTCATCATACAAAGGATGAAATAACCTGACCCATGGTCATATTAGAACCCTGTCCCCATTAACTGCAGAGTTTACATTATTTTCATACATGGAAAAACATACAAAATGATCCATAAAACAAATCTTAACTATCTAAAAATAATTTAGTAATTGTAGAGCTTATCTATAACATATTTCTATTAAATAAGAAATTAACAACAAGAGGATGAGAAAATTCTTATTCTTGCAAATTAAGAGACTCATTTATAATTCATGAATGAAATGACAAATCATAATAAAGTAAGAAACAGGGCTGGGGATGTAGCTCAGTTGGTAGAGTGCTTGCCTCATAAGCACAAAGCCTTAGGTTCAATCCCCAGCACTGCTAAATACAAAAAAAAAAAAAAAAAGTAAGAAACATTGTGAACTGAGAACGAATATAATAAAAATTAAACATTTGTGTAGTGCAATCAAAGCAGTATTTAGAGAAAAATATCATAGCCTTAAATGCTTCAAATTGAAAAGCAGAAAATCACAAAATTTGAGACATTAAAGAGGACCTAAATATATGTGGAGGTATACCATGTTAATGAATTTGGGAATTCATTATTGCAATGAACAAAATAAGCACTTGAGTACTCCGTTTGTGTACATTGAACCAAAAATAAATAAATAAATTTTAAAAAAATAAGCACTCATTTTGAAATTTTTTAGGCAAAAAAAAGGAGCCAAATAATTCCAAGAAAAGTAGAAGAACAGAAATAATAAATAAATATAAAAACAAATTAATGAAAGAGAAAACAGGTTGAGATTGTGGAGAATGAATTTTTAAGAACCATAGTTACAAATACAATGAATAGTAGAAAAAAAATTAAATAGAAAAGACACATTCTTAAAAGTAGACAACATTAAAACAAATTGGAGAAGAAAGACAAATTGGAGAAGAAAGAAGTCCTAAACTTTGAAGAAATTAAATCAATTAAAAAAATCTTCCCATAAAGCTTTATCAGACCCAGGAAACTTTAATAGCAAGTTCTATCCAAATTCAAGGAACAAATAATTCTTTGAAAAAATATTTTAGTTTTAAATTTGTACATAATAGATAATAGTTGTACATATTTATGGGGTTTAGTGTGACATTTCAGTACTAGTTTGCAATGTGTGTAAGAGTCAGGTCAGAGTATTTGACATATCTATCGCCTCAGACACTTATTTCTTTTTGTTGGGAACATGTAAGATTCTTCTGCTAGTCATTTTAAAGTAGACAGTTGTCAACAACAGTTATCCTACTATACTATAATGCATCAAAGTTACTCCTCCTATCCAATCATACCTCTGTATTCATTACTTTACTCCACTCCACCCCAGGCTATGGTAATTAGTATTTCATTTTCTACTTTTGTGAGATTAACTTTCTGACATCAAAGAACAATTCATTGCCAATTCATCTTATGATGCTTAGGTAAATAAAGAAAATTACACTAAACTCATATAAATATGAATATAAAATTTCCAAGCAATTTTAGCAAATTGAATCCAGGAATATATAGAAAGAATAATTCATCTTGACCAAGTTGAATATATTTAGGATGTTGATTTCACATTAGAAACAATTATAATAATCAACCACAATAACTGATTAAAATGAAAAAAATTATTTGATCTCTATAGATTCTGAAAAAATGTTTGATTTTTCAGCATGCAATCATGGTAAAAAACTTTAAGCAAATTCTGAAGAGAATTTCCTTAATCATTATAGTATATCTACTCAAAAAATGAACATTATCCTCACCAGCAAAGTGTTAAAAATTTCCTGTCTGAATACAGAAGCCAGAAAAAAAAAGCCCATTTGCATTTCTGATCACTATTATATTGGGTGTACTAACTAGTACAATAAGACAAGAAATAAAATATATAAGGATTGGAAATGCATAATCCAAACTCTCATTGTCTAAATTATTAGACAATGCATGTATATAATTCAAGACTCTACAGATGAATTACAATTAGTTCAGCAGAGTAATCAAGCTGTATGTGTGTGTGTGTGTGTGTGTGTGTGTGTGTGTGTGTGATGGGGATTAAATCCAAGGGCAATCTATCACCGAGTTATATCCTCAGCCCTTTTCAGTTTTTATTTTGAGACAAAGTCTAGCTAAGTTGCCCGGGCTGGCCTTAAACTTGCAATTCTCTTCCCTCAGCCTCCGGAGCAGTTGGGATTACAGGCCTGTGCCGCGGTTCCCAGCTCTTAAGTATTTAATATAGAAATTAATTATGCTCATGTTTATGCTAACAACAAACAGAATAAAATAAAAAGTGATACTAAATGGGTTAAAAGATATTTTTAAAGCATGTAAAAGTGTAAAGTATCCAGGTATAAATCTAACAAATGATGCAAAAGTTCTCTATGGAAAAAATTATAAAACATGATTGAAAGGCATCAAAAGATCTAAATACGTGGAGAGATGTACCATGTTTATGAAGTGTTAACTTTCTCTAGATTTATCTAAAGCAATCACTTTCACAAATCCCAAATAGGACTAGAACCCCGTATTTGGCCTTGACGTTAGATTCTCTCCATTCCTCTTTTGCCTTTCTCACCAACACTATTTCTAAACAAGGGGTCTTAAATACCTCTAGAAGACTGCCTGTCTCACAGCCTCCCTCTTGCCAGCATCTCCCGCATCTGTTACATCTTTGCTGGTCATTGTGGGCATTTCCAATCCCTGTCGAAGTGATTCTTGTCCCCAGGAGGCTGAGGCTCTCTTACTATTGCTTTTGGCTTAGAAATGGTTATCATAAAGGCTGGGAGGAGAAAGAAGGATCCAGGAAGGAAATGGTGCAGAAATAACAAAGGGACAAGTCAGTAGTACTGACTTGCATCCACTGATTTCCTCAGAGAATGAGGAGCCAACTGAAGTAGGAAGGGAGAAAAATTCCACAACTGTGTGGTAGATGCTTGTAAAGATGGTACAGAAAGTTGCCCTATTTCTGTGTGATACTCCTTTGAAATGTAAATTTATTCTCAGTCCATTAGCATGTGGATTTATTTCCTTTGGATCTAGGCTAGTCATGTGACTTGCTTTAACCAATCAGAATGCTGCAGTAGCACTCTGTGACTTTTTTTTTTTTTTTAAGTTTTTCTTTTCTTTCTTTTTTTTTTTTTTTGGAACCAGGGATTGAACTCAGGGACACTAGGCCACTGAGTCACCTCCCCAGCCCTATTTTGTATTTTATTTAGAGACAGGGTCTCACTAAGTTGCTTAGGGCCTCGCTAAAGTTGCTGAGGCTGGCTTTGAACTCGCGCTCCTCCTGACTCAGCCTCCCAAGTCGCTTGGATTACAGGCGTGCGCCACCACGCCTGGCACTGTGTGACTTCTGATCCTAGGCTCTTGCTCTCTTGAAAAGCTACCAGTCACCCTGTGAAGGATGAGGCAGCACAAGGAGATAAAGACCCACCAGCACATTATACCAACCATCAGGCATGAGGGAGACCTTCCTGAGGATCTAACATCTAACAATTGGATGATTCATGTAGCATCTGGGTGACCACCCAGCTGAGCCAACTCACAGAATCATGAGCGAATAAAATAGTTGTTAAGCCTTGAAATTTGGGGTTGCTTTGTTTTCCAGCAAAATAGATAACTTATATCAAGCGAAGCCCTTGATTGGGATTCATTTGGACCCATGGAGGCCAGATCTCAGGAAATCTGACAGGGTCTGAGCAGGGATTTATCCCAAATGAAAAAAGAGGCAGAACTAGTTAGCAGGGCTCTGCGAAAGTACTTTCTGATGGATTTTGATTCTGAGGACGTTATGTGGCTAGCCAGCATTTCACGTACTCTTCAGATAAAGAAAAGCAAGTGGGTAGGAACCGGGAACTTGTATAGCCTTGTGACCCTTTGGAGGCAAGATAAGCCTGTTGGAGTCCTCCCTAACTTGGTACAACAGAGCAAGGTAGGGACCACTTCCTAACTTGACAAGGTGCCTAAAACTGTGGGAAGTGTGAGACAGAATGGCGACCACCATGGGAGCCAAGAGAAGACCTGAAGAGGCAGATGGGTGGGTTATTGAAGGCAGGGGGAGGAGTGGTAGGGAGGGAAGCTGTGCATGTGACTGAGGGTGGAGCAGCAAGAAAAGGGGGGAAGGCAACAAGTTCTTACCTAATGAACCAACAGGAGGAGCCCAGTCGGTGCTGAGTGAGTGTGAGGCAAGGCCCTTGTAGGCCACTTATACTCTCAAAGAGTACCCATTTCAGAGTCAGATAAGCCATGGAAGAATTGGCCCCTTACCCATATTTGGGGCTTTGTTTTTCAACTGAGTGCTTGAATTGTCATTCATCTCTTCCTAGCATCTTGCCAGCACTAGACTGTATTGCTTTGAGAAGAAAGACCATGGGAACTTGGAGTCTACCAATGTGTTCACCAGTGGCCTTGACTTGTGTCTATCTCTGCCTGCTCTCCATCATGTGGAGTCCTTGTTTGTACCTCCTCTGAAAGCACCCCTGGCTCCAGTTGGTCTCCGATTCCAGTCTCAACTTAACTCCTGCTTCCTTCCTCTCTGGGCTCTGGACTTGACTCATTGTACCTGAAAAAGAGTCAAATGGGCAACTATGGCAGGTGGAAGGTGTTTGCACCCACAGCATCTACTGGTAGGTGGTGCTGCTCAAGTCTCTGCCTCCTCCTCATGATCTCCAGGGCTGGTTCACAGGACATTGCCATGGAAATCTTAGTAATGCATGCACTTTCCTTTCAGTTATGATTCTGAGAAAAACATCACTCAAATTTTATCTAAAGAAATAGCAGCAACACTAAGAAAGGTCATTCATCCCAAATCACACACCTTTGTCAGCTGCCCACATGCTTTACAGGTAAGCTCCAAGTTCAAACCACAATCCTATAATTGCAAAGGAAAGCAGAAGGGACCAGACTCTGTCCCTAACATTTCTGGTTGGTCTATCAATTTCAGTTGGCTCCATCTCCTTCCTCAGTTCCTGCCCTCACTCTTTTCTGGTCACCGGTTGATCCACATCAATTTAGGCCTGCCCTGCCCAGCACTGCCTGACCCTAGTGCAGATTCTTTGTTGATATTTAGCATGATCCTCTTTCCTTCATACACAAGCTTCCTTCCTGCTCAATATTTTTCAAAAACTGCCCAGGCACAATTTGCTGCAGATCTGAAACCTAAGTGTCTGGTCTGCTCAGACATAATACTTGAAAAATCCCTGCCTTCCCTCTACCACACAACATGTAGTACAGGCATTTGAGCCATCCTTTGACATTTTTCCCATCTTGTCCTGGTTACCCTCTTGCCACACTGGCCTCCCTCTGGCCTTCCTGATTCTCTGACCCTCTATAAAGTTCCAGTCCCTCAGACCCAACTGTTGCTCACCATATCTATGCCTCCTCCCAAACTGATCACCATCACAATCTTCCCTGTGCTGACTCCAAATTGGGTCTGTTTTTAACTCTGAACCCCATTAAACTCATCAGCAGATGAGTTTGAGTATAGCTTCCCTGGGAATGTTGAGGTCATGTGACTTGGGACTGTCCAGATTCCTCCCACTGGCCCCAGCAATTCTACATCATTTCATCTGTCCTTTTTCCCTTCCTCCCATTTCAAAGAGGGGACCACCTTCACCTTTGAAATGTTATCAGACCAAACTGAAGAAGGAGATTACTGCTCTGTGCTGATATTTCTAACAGAATAGGGGAAGGTGGTGGTGATTTTAAGCAGATCAGCATTTACCTAGGTGGCAGGTGACTTAGGTGTTGCTCTTCATTCTACCAAGAGCCTACCATATTACTAGAGAAATTAACTTTCTCCTTCTGAGACTCAGTTTCTTCCATTTTGCATGACTGACCTGAACAAATCTCTAAAATAAAAATCACCTGGTCACTTGCTGAAAATGCAAATGCCCCTGGATTTGCCCCAGAAATTCAGGTTCATCCGTCCAGGGCCATGTCTGGAAATCTGTATTTTATCAAGTTCCAGGCTGAATCTGATGAGTGAACAAATTTCAAAGAAACAGTACTAAGGAGTCTTAAATATTATAAAATGTTTTTCTGGCTAGTAGGGAACATCGGAAAAGGTAGCATTAATCAGGAAATATATACATTTTACAAAATATTACATAATTTTTAAAGCAATATAACAAAAAGTTCTAAGGGGGGGAAAGACCCAAAAATGTGTAATAATTTGCCTCTCCCTAAAGCAACCACTCTTAAGTTTCTTGTGATTTTTTTCTAAATAAAGAATATCTATGCAAATACTTGTTTTTTAAATATGTCTATTCACAAGAAAGGGAATCACATTGGACTGTGCCCCACCTTTCATTTTTAAAAGCATTTTCTTGGCGATTGTTGAACACCAGCACGTATATATCTACTTCCCTTCTTTGAACAGCTCTGTAGTTGGTTTTTCACTGTGTGTGAACCACCAATCTATATAATCACTATTCATGGTACCTGTTACTTACTTGCTATTACAAAAATGTACTGCAATGCTTTTTATGCATCTGCTAAAAAATAAAAAAATACATATATATTTCAATGAGCATCCTCCTTTAGATATTTGGGTGAAATTTTGCAAGAATATCCACTGAGTTACCTCCTAGTAGTTGGGCCTGCAAAGGATGTGTGCATTTTGAAGTTTATGAATATTACCAAATCCCTTGTAGAAAGGCAGTACTAATAATTATCGTCGCCGTCTGCACATGAGAATGTGTTCATTGACCATCCCCTCACCAGCAATGGGTTTCGTTAAATTTTTAAATTTTATTATCTGGGCTATCAAAAACTCATATTTTCCTTTTTAAAAAATATTTCTCTGTTTTGACACTGTTTATTATTTAGAAGTCTCAAAAAATCTGTGCTTTTGCCACTACCTGTATGAAGTTGTGATCTCTTTCTTGCCGTTCTCTCATTCTGCGGGTTCTTTCTGAACCTGAGTGCCAGAGAGTGTGAGGATTCCTTCCCTCCTTTCTCCACCCACATTCCTCCTGTCTTCTCTCGGGCAGCTCCAGGTCATTGTTCTTCATGATGAGCTTGCATGAGTCTGTCCTCTTGGGTTCAGGTCCAGTCGGATGCTGTAGAAGGGCATGGAGTACTGTTGCATTGATGAGACTGAGCTTGGCTCTCAGGCTATCTCCTGCTCCTTGCAGGGATCTTTCTTTTATTGGATCAGGAGATAAAGTGACATCAGTGTAAAAGCCCAGCTGAGCTGCCCTCCCATGGCACCTAATCGGATTGAGCTCACAGGTCAATGGCTTTGAGGACACAGGCTGCTGGGCTGGGGGAGTCTGTCTGCTAACAGGCTAGAGAACAGGGCCCAGGAGAGCAGCAGCAGCAGCAGGAAAGGGAAGGGACCTTGTTGACTCACTGTCTAGGCAGCCGAGTGCTTAGTGACAAACAGTAAACAAAGGCAGCAGCAAGTCGGCCACGGTTGGTCTGGTCGGTTGCTCAGCAGACGGACTGGCAAGAGAGCCTTGCTCATTGTTGAAAAGTTGCTTCATGGTGAAGGCCTGGACTGGGCCACAGAGATTTCTGGATGCAGCCTTTGACAAAGGACACAGGTACTTCTTGGCTTTGTTCTCTTTTCTCCTATAAATCTGGGTCAAGAAAAGGGCAAATCCCTAAGTGGGCCTGGGTGAGGGGAATTAGGATAACGCAGCTGGGCTAGGCCCTGCATTAGTGACTGTAATATTATTTGGGGGGGGTTATTTGTTCCAGGTCACTAGTAGAGCTTGGTACAGGACAGACTCAGAAGAGAGCAGGGACTAAAGGGTCAGACTAATCCTTGTTTGAATCACTGCTTGGGTCTTCAGTATCTATACAAATTGAAATGATGTAGCTTTCCTAAGACTCAAGTTTCCTCATCGGTAAAATGGTAACAACAAAGACCACATTATTGGATTTTTGAGGATATAAGAGGTGATATATATAAAGCACTTAGCACATGCTAGGGCCATAAGAGCAGTCCAATAAATAATGACTGTCACTAGTTCTCAGAAGTGGGCATTTTGGTTATTGCTTAAAGAATACCAGTGGTCTATGCTAAATAGTACCAGCCTAGTCTATTTGACTTCCAAAGAACAATTTAAAAGGGGGAAAAAGTCAAGGATTCACCTGATTTTATATGTATGCTTAAGGAAAATAAAAAAAACTCAGTTGAATTTTTTACAGTTTTTTAAAAAAAATTTATTTGTTCTTTTTAGTTATTAATATATTTTGGCATATTATACATACATCGAGTATAACTTTTTATTCTTGTGGTTGTATATGAAGCAAAGTTACACTTTGCTTCATGTATTCATATATAAGCATATGTCCTATGACATAACTTTCCTATTCCTATTCCCCTTCTCTTCCCTTCATTCCCTGTTGTCTAATCCAATGAACTTCTATTCTTCCTCTCCCTACCATCCCTTATGGTGTGTTAGCATCCACATATCAGAACATTCAACCCTTGTTTTTTGGGGATTGACTTATTTCACTTAGCATGATAGTCTCCAGTTCCATCCATTTACTGACAAATGCCATAATTTCATTCTTCTTTATGGCTGAGTAATATTCCATTGTACATATATGCCATATTTTCTTTATGCATTCATCTTTTGAAGGACAGCTAGGTTGGTTCTATAGCTTAGTTATTGTGAATTGAGCTGCTATAAACATTGATGTGGCTGGATGACTGTATTATGCTGATTTTAAGTCATTTGGGTATATATGGAGAAGTGGGAGACCTGGGTCAAATGGTGGTTCCATTCTCAGTCTTCTAAGATATCTCCACACTGCTTTCCAGAGTGGTTGCACAAATTTTCAGTCCCACCAGTAATATATGAGGGTAACTTTTCCACCACATCTTTACCAACATTTATTGTTACTTTATTCTTGATAATTGCCATTCTGACTGGAGTGAGGTGAAATCTCAGTGTAGTTTTAATTTGCACTTCCCTAATTGCTAGAGATGTTGACTTATTTTTTCACATATTGGTTGACTGATCACATTTCTTCTGTGAAGTGCTGGTTCATTCCTTTGCCCAGTTATTTGGTTTTTTGTTTTTTAGTTTTTTGAGTTCTTTACATATCCTGGAGATTAATGTTTTGAGTGTAGGTGGCAAAGATTTTCTCCCATTCTGTGGGTCTCTCTTCACTCTTGATTGTTTCCTTTGCTGTGAAGCAGTATTTTAGTTTGATACCATTCCATTTATTGATTCTTGATTATACTTCTTACCCTTTAGGAGTCTTGTTGAGGAATTTGGTTCCTAAGCTGACATGATGAAGATTAGGGCCTGCTTTTTATTCTACTAGGTACAGGGTTTCTGGTCTAACGCCTACGTCCTTGGTCCACTTTGAGTTCAGTTTTGTGTAGGGTAAGAGATAAGGGTTCAATTTAATTTTTGCTATATTTGGATTTCCAGTTTTCCCAGCACCATTTGTTGAAGGGCTATCTTTTCTCCAATGTATATTTATGGTGTCTTGGTCTAGTGTGAGATAACTGTATTTATGTGGGTTTGTCTCTGTGTTTTCTAATCTGTACATTGGTCTTCGTGTCTGCTTCAGTGTCAATGCCATGCCGTTTTTGCTGCAGCTCTATAATATCATTTAAAGTCTGGTACTGTGATGCCTCCTGCTTTGCTTTTCTCACTCCGGCCTGCTTTGGCTATTCTGGGCCTCTTATTTTTCCAACTGCATTACATGAATTTCATGACTGCTTTCTCCATTTCTATGAAGAACATAATTGGAATTTTAATAAGAATTGTAATAGATCTCTGTAGCACTTTTGGTAGTATGGCTATTTTGACAATATTAATTCTGCCTACCCAAGAACACGGGAGATCTTTCCATTCTCTAAGGTTTTCTTCAATTTCTTTCTTTGGTGTTCTGTAGTTTTTATTGTAGAAGTCTTTCATCTCTTTTGTTAGATTCACAAATATTCTGTTTTTTTGAGGCATTGTGAATGGGATAGTTTTCCTAATTTCTTTTCCAGGTGATTCATTACTGATGTATAGGAACACAATTGATTTAAGGGTGTTGATTTTATATCCTGCTACTTTGCTGAATTCATTTATGAGTTCCAGAAGTTTTCTGGTGGAGGTTTTTTTGTCTTATAAATATAGCATCATGTCATTGGAAAATAGGGATAGTTTGAGTTCTTCTTTCCCTATTCTTATTCCTTCAATTTCTTTCATCGTCTAATCACTTTGGCTAGAGTTTCAAGGACTATGTTGAATAACAGCAATGAAAGAGGGCGTCCTTGTCTCGTTCCAGTTTTTAGAGGGAACACATTCAATTTTTTCTGCACTTAGAATGATGTTGGCCTTGGGTTTAATGCATGTAGCTTTTACAATGTTGAGGTATTAACAGTTTTTTTTTTAAAGCAGTAATAGAATTTGGAGTAAATCCCATGAGAGGCTAAAGTTAAAACCAATTAATTAACTAGTTCATTAATTCAACATACACTTAGCAGGTATCTCCTGTGTGCCAAGCCAAGTGTTAGGTGCTGTGGGCATCTCTTTTCGTAGAAGATTTTCCTGGTTAAGGGGAGTCAGAAAAGTGGACCTGCATGACAACATGCAGGGATAGGAAGTGCTGAAATGGAGGTGGCACAGGCCTGGGAGAGCTGATGTGAGCATAGTTTGAATGCTAAGTGGAACTAGCAGAGGGTAAGGTGGAGGGGTTTGGGCAAAGGCATCCCAGGTAGAATAAAGGATGTGCAAAGGCCCAGTGGCTTCAGTAGGTATTCTGGGAATAGCAGGCAATTTGGCCTGTGTGTCAATATTAGGTGTCTTATAAGAAAGGAAGCTGCACAGGTGAACAGAGAAGAGCGAAGAAGGTCTTCTATGGATTGGATTTCATGCAGAGGGTTCTGGAGAGTCACAGATAATTCTAATGAGGCCTGTGTTGTGATCATGTTTAAATATTAGGAAGATTATTCTAGTAGCAAAGGGGCTGGGGGATTGAAGGGAAAGCACTCTGGAATGATGATGCACGGCCCAACCTAAAGCAGCAACAGGGGAAGGATGGAGAAGGGGAGGCCTCCATCAGGTGCTGCCAGCACTATGGCAGACAAACATGCAAATATATGTCAGTTCATTATAAATGTTATTGATATGCAGGATAGAACTCATGTAAATTACAATGAAATATAAAATACTCCTTATTGCAAATTCCATACTGCATTTATTGATTTTTGATGAACTCTTATATTATCAGCTTATGTAATTGACCAAGTTTAGTTCCAACACATTGGTAGATGTTTTTGCTTAGTGATGAGAGGAAAGTGAAACAGTGAGGATGAATGCCTTAACGTCACTCTTTTGTCAATGACTTTAAGTGATTTCTTTGATGAACCAGATGACATTTTCCCACTTAGAATATTCTCCTCAGTTTTTCTGTTATTCACAGTATAACAGCCAAACAGACATGATATGCTTTTAGGTTTAATGTGCACTAACATTTTCTCCATCATTTTCTCAGTCCAGACAATCGAAAACAATAAACCCATGCCTGGTGTGTGGCATTTGCCAATTTCTGTGGTGTAAATGCCATCTCAGGAGTCAATTACAAGCCACTGACATCACATCATGGAACAGAAAGTTGGAAGAGATGAGCATTAACATGCCATTATATAGTATTTCCATCATATCAATGCATTCAATTTAAATAAACTCTTGAGCATAGACAACAGTAAAATGTAGCAAAATAATTAAGAAATGGTGAGTTTTGAGCATGCTGGTAATATAACTTATTTAACTGAAAGTTCCTGTAACTTAATTTTTCGTAACAGTTGTGTTTAAAAATCATAGCTCCTGGAAATGTAATGATTGATAGTGGGAGCCTTCAGCACATCACAGGATCCAAGGGGTTTTTAAAAAGCAGAATACATAAGTGATGGGAAAATGACTAGTGGGGATGAGGGAAGTGGCTACCGAGGGAGGAATTTGGAATACCGGCTCTCTCCAGGGTCAACGATGTCACTCAACAAAATACTGGACTCTTTGAAGACCATCCTATGAAAAGATGACTATGAAATCAAATGCTAAGCAGAGAAGCCTAAGGGCTATTCGTATGCTTGAAGGGAAGTGACTGGCCTTTTCCAGATGCCCTGTCAGCAAATTCCTGTTAGGTAGAGGTAGAGTCTACTTCTTTGAATTCCCAGCCTCTAGAGCTCCAGACCTGGGACACTGGTGCTCAGTAAATGCCACTTGTATGAACAGAAGTATCTAGTGCGGCAGGATTTCTTTTGGCATTAATTCTTTCATATATAATGTTTACTTTGCTTTTCTATAAAGATGAATGTAATGCAACTTCCTACAAAGTGTCTTTTAAGCCTAAAGGAATATGTAAGTGATGCAAACCTTCCTGGAGGGAGCCTGAGGCTCCCCTTGCCAACGCTGCCTCACCATCAGTCATGCGCTTGAGATCACAGCGGCAGGGGCAGGCCTGCTGAAGAGGTCCCCGTGAGGGAAGGAGTGCTGCTGAGGGGAGCTGCCCAGCCTGCTCAGGAGCATGAGTGAAACAGCCTGGAAAAACATGTCTCCCCTTTCCAGTTTTCTCATTTCCCACCCTGTGGCCCTCCTTTCACCACATAATTGCCCCTTCTGCAGGTTCATTCTGGTCTCTGCCTCTGGTGTTCAGTGCCACACATGCCTTCTTTTTCATGGATGCTTATCCTGGCTTCTGGCCTCAGTTCTTCCTCTGATAAATCTACCAAATTCCTTCTTCCTCTGTGATCTAAAAGGGTAGTGACCCAAATTCCCTGGACCATCGATCAGCCCCACTTAGGGGGCTTGTTGGTTACCTAGCAACTATTCTACCTTCAAATCCAGTTGGTGGCAGCTATTGCCTGGCTATAAGCAGTTCTTCCAAACCAGCCAAAGGGACCCAGGACAATTCCACCTCAAATTTATAATATACAAATGGATTACCTGTTGGTTAAAATGCAGATTCTGATTTAAGAGGCCTGGGAAGGCCCTGAGTCTGCATTTTTAGCAAGCGCCCAGGTGACATCATTGTGGCTGCTCTGAGGGACCATGCTTTGAGTTGCAGGACTGGTGTGAACAGCCTAAACCAGTGCCACCTGCAACTCTCATTGGTAAAACCATTTCTGCTCTCAAGCTTTTCAGGTTGGTACCTATCTAGACTTCTGCCCTCACCATAAGCTCAGTATTAGTTGCATGAGTGGCTAGCATTTGTTGAGAAACTACCATGTGCTAGACAAAATGACTGAAGGTACAAAGAGGATAAATAACTTGCCCAAGGTAAGTCAGGGTCAGTCCCACTCTGACCTCAGAGCTTGTCCTCTCAGCCACCATACTTTGTTACTCTCATTAGTTTTCTGAGTTTTATCAGTCCTAAGGTGCTTGGTCCAAGTTTTTAGCTGCTTTCTTCCCAGAGGTCTCCTCCCAAGACTGTTTAGCTAACTCTTTCACCTGAGACTTGGTTCATTTTGCTCTTGGTTGCTGACCGTTCTACTGTGAATTGTCTCTCCCCCCTCTTTTTTCTCTATTGGCCATAGATGTCTTTATTCTTGTGTGTCCTGGATTAGAACAGTTATAAAAGCTCAGCATTGTTGGAAAGAATGTAATTGTGAAGAAAATTGAGTGGGTGATGAAGGAAAGCAGGAAGGAGGTGCACAGGAGGGTGGAAAGGTCCAGCTCCTGGTGGGCTGGTGCCAGTCGAATTGTCACAACTAACTTCCACAGATTAATGAGATATAAAACAGTGTCTGCTAGGCAGGAAATGGGCTGAGCATTTAAAAAAGTGCCATCTAAGAATTTCATTTATTTCTTTTTTCAGCATCATTTCAGCATGAAGCTTATCCACAGAGTGGACAGCTCACATTGCACACATTGATTTACCCAGTCATTCAGCTGATGGGGATGAAGGGGCTCCAGATGGAGTGACCTTGCACATCCTGTGGGAAGAGCAGGAGGGAAGTAGGGTGTGGCACATCCAAAACAAGGGAAAAGACTGCAGCGGAAAGGGAAGTGGCTCAAGATCAGTCTGGAGGGATGGGCCAGAGGTCCCCTCAGCCTTGTTCAGGAGCATGGATCTGGAATGGTCCTGCAGAGAACAGAAAGCTACTTAGAGTTTGATATGGAGAGAAACAAGGTCAATTTTTGTTTTAGGCAGAGAACTGTACAGGATGGAGAATGGATGGGGCAGCAGCAAGACTTGGTTGCAGAAAACCACGTAGGAGGATTTCTAGTGGTCATTCAGGGAAGGGATGCTGATGGATTCGAATAGGGAAGTGGCATGGTAGGAGGTGCTAGAGAAAAACAGGTGGATTTTAGAGGAAGTTTGGAGGTGGATGGGGAGTTGAAGGACAGGAAGGAGACAAGGATGATGCCTGAGAGTTTGGCTTCAGTGATTGGAGAGGTGGCTTTTATTCCGTTTGTGCAGCTAAAACAGAATAACTTGAGACTGGAAACTTTATAAAATGTAGGAATTTGTTTCTTATAATTCTGGATGCTGGGAATTCTACGTCAAGGCATCAGTGAGTTGGTGATGTTCCAGCTCTGCTTCCAAAGTGGCACCTTCAATACTGGGTCTTTTGGAGGGGACAAATGTTGTCCCCATCCTTATATAGCAGAAAGTGGAAGGGAAAAAAAAAGGAACAAACTCCCTCCATCAAACCTTTTTAACGGGCATCCAATCCTGTTCATGGTGGCCACGTAGTCATGACTTGACCACTTCCCAAAGTCCATACCTCTTAGTGCGGTGCACTGGGGATTCAGTTTCAACATGAGTTTCAGAGGGGACAAAAACATTCAAACCATAGCAGTGGAGGGAAGGTGAGTTCACCCTTGAGCATCCAGTGGGGCTGTCTTAGAGGCAGCTGGAGACACGAGAGAGAGGTGTGAGCTGGGACACAGCTGTGGAGGTGATGGGTTGACAGTTGGCAACTTCAGAGCATATGGAGAGATTTAAGAAGAGACTCCAGAGCAGAAGAAACCCCAGGACACTGACATTTGGCATTTCATTTGTGACAAATAATGCCATGGAAAATGTGTTTCAGTGTATCCCTTTGTCAATAACCTTCTTAGCCTACATTTCCAGAAGAGGAAGAACCTGATGGGAGGCACGGATGTTCCTTGAATCCTGGTATTGCCAAACTGCTCTTCAAATCGAGCATCCCAAATTAGCACACATGTCAAGTCTTTGAGAGCAACAGCCTCATGGCAATCTGAGGAGCACTGAGTGCTCATCATCGAAGCCACCTCACAATTATTTCCATGTACATCTCTTCAATTTCATGTGCGGGTGGACAGTTTTCCATGTTCTTTAATAATGAGACACAGTTTCTTTTATGACTTGTCCTCAATCTCATTTTCTCACTTATCACCTGGTGCTGGGATCCACAAGGCCTCCCACCTTCTTTCTCGGTTTAGACAGAAATAGTCTCTTTCATCTTAACTTTCATTCTTTATCTCAGCAGGCTGTATTAACTATATTGCACTTTATCGACAAGACGGTGGGAAATAGCTTCCTACCCTAGTGGTTGAGGAGGGATGTCTGGTGAGTGAGGTCCAGGAGAGGAGTGTGACACCAGAATTTTTTTCCTAAAACCAGGCAGAATGGAATGCTGGGAAGTGCCTCCACATCTCCCACCTTCAGCTGTTTTCACATTTTTTCACTTTTATTTGTGCATTTCTCTTTTCAATTCCATCAGATTTTGCTACATGTACTTTTCAATTCTCTAGTTTGAAGCACATGTGTTTGGAGTTGGTGTCTTCGTGGAATGACCCTTTTATCATTAAAACATGTCCCTCTGAGAAAGGGCTTTGAAGAGCAAGCAGCGAGTTGCAGAAACGCAGGGAGCTCTGGACAGATCTTTCCAGGAGGTGGAATCATGGACACTTCTGCTTCCACATGGCTTGTGGCCCACAGCAGGAAGTATTGAGCAGCACTGAAACACCTGGACACACGACTTTAGGAAGTGGTGGACCTGCATTGGACTTGGCACTCTGCAGCAACGACCTGACAGTCGTCCACATCTACTTCGAAGGACAACACTGTGGAATACTTTTCGGAGCGGGAATGAAAGAAAGGCTCGATCTTCTTGCAAGGGCCGCACCACGTGGTGGAGAAGTCAACCACTACAACGTTGTCTCCTGCAGCCTCCAAGGCTTCCTGGAAAGCTTCCTCGCTGTGGATCCGTTTCACCATTTTGCCTGCTCAGGGTCTGACAAGCGACTGCTGCATCGATGGAAACGGATCCGAGGCGCCGGACAGGGCTGGGGGGCGAGCGCACAGCCCACCTTCGCTTTATAGTGACAGGGCTTGGCGCCACGGGGTGGTGCGCACGGCCACCCTAAGTCTTTAACGGACAAATAATGCAGATGGAAGGTCTGTTACAAAATGCTTTAGGACCAGGAAAAAAAATAGATGCTTAAAACCAGAAGCATTTTGGATTTCAGATTTATAAAAAGCAGAAAACCTGGTGATGTAGCTCAGTACCCCTGAGTTTGATGGCAGTACCAAGAGAGAGAGAGAGAGAGAGAGAAGAGAAGAGAAGAGGAGAGGAGAGGAGAGGAGAGGAGAGGAGAGGAGAGGAGAGGAGAGGAGAGGAGAAGAGAAAGTTTTGATACATGTCCACATTGTGGAATGATCAAATCAGAGTAATTCCTAATTATGTCCATCATCTCTCTCTCTCTCTCTTTATTTTGATTCATTGTACACAAATGGGAGTACAACTGTCGTTTCTCTGGTTGTACATGAAATAGTCACACCATTTGCATAAGCATACATGTACATTAGGGTAATGATGTTTATCTTATTCTATTATCATTCCTCCCCACCCCTCCACACCCCTCATTTCCCTCTACATAATCCATCCTTTCTCTATTCTTCCCTTACCACCCTGTTATATATCATAATCCACTTATCAGAGAAATCATTCAGTCTTTGGTTTTTTGGGATTGGCTTATTTCACTTAGCATGATATTCTCCAGTTCCATCCATTTACCTGCAAATGTCATAATTTAATTATTCTTTATGGCTGAATAATATTCCATTGTGTATTAAAAAAGTCCCTCTATCTTCGATAATTCTCTTTGCTCTGAAGTTTATTTATTTGATATTAATATAAACATTTCTGCTTTGTTTTATTGATGATTCTGTGATTTATCTTTTTATCATTTTACTTTTAACTTACCTATATCATTATATTTAAGTGCTTCTTTTTCACAATATACATTTAGTATTTTCTAAAAATCTGCTCCTCCAATCTCTATCCTTATTATATTTAGATCATTTAAATTTAATATGATAATTTTTATGTTGGAGTTTAAATCTTCTGTTTTACCCCCTTCTTAGCAATTGACAGAAAATCAGCAAGGGCGTAGAAGAACTAACTCTACAGCAGTATCAACAGTAACATACAAAAAGGATCTAGTTGAAAATCATAGAACGTCACACCAAATATTAGAACACATACTTTTTTTCAAGCACCCATAACATAAACCAAAGTAGTCCATATCCTGAGACACAAAACAAACCTCAACAAATTTAAGAGTTGAAAAAACTATAGAAACGAAAGAGCGAAATAAAACCAAAGCAAGCAGAAGGAAAGAAATAATAAGCATAAGAACAGAAATGGAAAAAGTAAAGTGAGGTCATTTGGATCAGTTTAATGTGATACACACAGTTAAAGTGATTCTTCACTAGCCATTATTTTAACCATCTTCTCTGGATGGATAAATTTGGGTGGATGAAACTGCTTTGCCCTAGAGATAAATATTTAAGCACAGCTTTCATTCGCTGGGATTTGTGACAGAGTGAGACCCTAAAGGAAAGCCCACTAAAAGCTCTGTCCTGCTTCTCAACCAAAGATCATCCCTCAGATGTTGTTGCAGGACAGGGGATTATGTTCTCTATGAAAGGGGACCTAGTGGCCCTGTCTGGCTCCTAGACCTGCAGGAGTCTGGTTTTCCATGTTCGCTTGTCCTGTCGCTGGCTGTCCTTACACCAGGCACCACATGCAACTTACACGCACACGAACCTTCTGTACACAGCTTCCTATAGCATTCAGAGATGTTCCCTAGGAGATGGAGAGTGGGCATTGCTGGGTGCTGGAGAATGCAAACCCTCCATTTTAATCAAATTCAATGCAATTCCAATTAAAATCCCAAGGACGGACCTCATAGAAATAGAGCAAGCAATCATGAAATTCATTTGGAGGAATAAGAGACCCAGAATTGCTAAAGCAATCCTTAGCAAGAAGAGCGAAGCAGGGGGTTTCACAATACCAGACCTCCAACTATACTACAGAGCAATAGTGACAAAAACAGCATGGTATTGGTACCAAAATAGGCAGGTAGATCAATGGTACAGAATAGAGGACACAGAGACAAACCCAAATAAGTACAGGTATCTCATACTTGACAAAGGAGGCAAAAACATGCAATGGAGAAAAGACAGCCTCTTCAACAAATGGTGCTGGGAAAACTGGAAATCCATATGCAGCAAAATGAAACTAAACCCATATCTCTCACCCTGTACAAAACTCAACTCAAAGTGGATCAAGGACCTAGAAATCAGACCAGAGACTCTGCACCTAATAGAAGAGAAAATAGGTCCAAATCTTCATCATGTTGGCCTAGGACCAGATTTCCTTAACATGACTCCCAAAGCGCAAGAAATAAAAGCACGAATCAATGATTGGGATAGAGTGAAACTAAAAAGCTTCTTCTCAGCAAAGGAAACAATCAGCAATGTGAAGAGAGAGCCTACAGAGTGGGAGAAAATCTTTGCCACACACACTTCAGATAGAGCACTAATCTCCAGAATCTACAAAGTACTCAAAAATCTTTACACCAAGAACACTAAGAACCCAATCAATAAATGGGCCAAGGAAATGAACAGACACTTTACAGAAGAAGATCTGCAAGCAATCAACAGATTTATGAAAAAATGTTCAACATCCCTAGTTATAAGAGAAATGCAAATCAAAACCACCTTAAGATTTCATCTTACCCCAATTAGAATGTCTTTTATTAAGAATACTGACAACATCAGGTGCTGGCGAGGATGTGGGGAAAAGGGTACGTTCATACATTGCTGGTGGGAGTGCAAGTTGGTGCAGCCACTCTGGAAAGCAGTGTGGAGATTCCTTAGAGAACTTGGAATGGATCCACCATTTGACCCAGCTATCCCACTCCTTGGCCTATACCCAAAGGACTTAAAATCAGATTA
>JAJEJO010003446.1:85774-105793 GCA_020662805.1 Glaucomys volans | reverse complement strand
TTCCTCATTTGGTTGAGGGAACTGTTTTCGTTTTCGTTTTGCTTTGTCTTGAAGGGTTTTTGTGGGAATTGTGAGTGTTTAGCTCTGTAAGCTGTAAAGGACAACTTTCCCTACACACCATTACCATAAAGTTTAATTGGTGGGATTAGACCAGTCTGCATGGAGGACAGGCTACCGTATAACTAATCCTGAAACCTTAGAAAAAAATAATGCTGAAACTGTGCTTCCCAAGGCCAGGCAGGACCACTGAAAGCAGGTGGAACAGAAACCACATTAAAGATTGAATTATGTATTGACATTTTACTTCAATTTCTTCAGAAAATGTTAAGAACAAAGTCTGTTCAGAGTCTTAGACTTTTCTTATTTTCCCAAAACAAATTGTTCCTTTCATTAGAAAAGTTCAGATTCCAGGCTCAAAGCTTCTGGGATGCAATATTATCTGCAAAGAATTCAATAATAAAAAAAATCACTGTAGCCGGGTGTGGTGGTGAACGCCTATAATCCCAGCACTTGGGAGGCTGAGGCAGAAGGATCGTGAGTTCAAAGCCAGCCTCAGCAACTTAGCGAGGCCCTAAGCAACTAAGTGAGACCCTGTCTCTAAATAAAATACAAAATAGGGCTGGGGCTGTGGCTCAGTGGTGGAGTGCCCCTGGGTTCAATCCCCAGTACCAAAAAAAAAAAAAAAAATTCATCGTAATTGCCTTCTATTTATGTCTAATGATGCTAATTTCGCATTTACTAAATGATATAGTTTCCTTCAAAAAAGCATTCAAATGAAAAAAAACCTATCTTAATAGGTAGTAAATATTCAGAAAAAGGTACATATATGACTGAAGAAAAACTACTCCCAAAACTACTCTAAAAGGTTCTAAAATTTTTCTGTGTCCTGGTGCCCATTCTCTCATCTGCGAAACAATGCAAGCTCCATCCACCTTGGAGTACTGCAGCAAGGTAGATCACTAGGTGCCTTTCTTTCATTAGCTTGCTCTGTTTTTCTCATGCACCCTGTAAAGTAGGAATTATCATCTCCACTTTACAGAAAAATGGATTTCAGGTGTGTCTTTGTTCAAGGTCTTACCTTATCAGTGGTAGCTCCAGTATTTAAATTGGTGATGGGGATTTGGGTTAAGGGACAGGGAAGGGTCTGTGGGGAGAAGATAGTAATGACACAGTTTCACACATTACCCCTGGAGGTCAGGTTCTGAGGTGCTCACTGTGGAAAGTTCTGGAAGGGAAGAGCCCTGACATGTTTAGTCCTTTAAATATAGGGTGCAGTTGAGGCAGAAGAGTCTTTTGTTCTTAGAAGAAAGATGCAGTTTGCCTTTTTGGGCAGGTTTTGCTCAGATCTTGATCTGACTATTGGCAGATGGTTTTCAATGAACATCCAAGGGGAGAAGAAATGGAGAGAGACAGAAGGAACAAAGGGAGGAAGGAGGAAAGGATCATTATGAGAGTTTTGGTTCCCTAAGAGCCCCACACCCTTCCCTGGTTCCTCCCTGGGGTGTCTATTTTGGGGACATTGAGATATTTAGGCATTTTACTAAGGTTGAAAATGGGAAGTTTATAGCACCTCAATCCTGGCAGACAGATGGAAACAATTAACACTATATCTTAAAAATCACATAGTTGGAAGCTGCTCAGTAGCTCTGATGCTTAAAATCCGTTTTTGTGGTTGGAACAAAGATGGAAAGAGATGGGAAATAAGACATGTTCAGCACCTCTTATATGCTGAACACTCTAATACAATCTTCTCCATAGTTAATAAAGGAGCTGCTACTATTTAACCCTTTTTCTCAGATAACAATACTGAGGCTCAGAAAGGTTGTGTAGGGACAGTCTCACAGTCAGGATGTCAGGGAGTTAAGGATTCAGCCTCCAATGCTCATGTCTTTTTCGGTCAATAGGTAGAGAGCGTAGAATGAAAAGGGCCTGTGGTAGGCTGACTAATACCCTCCTCCAAAAATAAAAATGAAAAGCTGTCTATGTCTTGATTTGTAGAATCTGTGAATGTTATATGACAAAAAAGACTCTACAGTAAATTAAGTTAAAAGATCTTGCGATGCGGAGACAATTGTGGGTTATCTAAATGTATCTTAAATTAATCACATGTACTCTTCTCAGAGGAAGGCAAAGGGGGATTTACAGAAGAAAAGGCAATGTGACTACTGAGGCAGACTAGAGCAGTGTGGTCACAAGACGAGGACTGCCTGCAGCCATGAGAAACTGGAAGAGGCAAGGAACGAATCCTCCCTTTGAGCCTCTGGAGGGAGGGTGACCCTGCTGCCATCCTGATTTCAGTCCTGTGAAACTAATTTTAGACTTCTGGTCTCTGAAACTGCAATCATAAGTTTCTCTTGTTTGAAGGCACTAAGTGTGTGGTGATTTGTTATAGCAGCCACAAGAAACTAATACAGGGCCCTGTGATTAGATCCTGAAGGATAACATTTCAGGCACAGCAAGAGGGAGAAAGGATACTGAGAAAGTTAGGGGAACCAGGAGTTCGAAGTCACAAGAAGTGTTTCCAAAGGGAGTAGCCCTCTGGTCACGGGTACCCATGAGACCAAGAATCACGTGTATTATCCCCACCCTGCAAGGTCACCTCTGCTTCCCTTGGCTCCACATTGATGCTTTCACTTCCTGGGCAAAGTGGCATCTTGAACTCCAGAGTAAGACGGATTTAGAGGCTCAGAGACCCTGGCCCAAGTTCTCTCCCAGGGCATTCCAGAGGGCTGTAGATCTTGCTGAGTTAAGGCCAGAAGTTTTTGCTGGTGCCTTGTGGAGTGTGATGGAGGGGAGGTGAATGAGGACAAAATGCTGGACAGTGACCCAAATCTCCCAGTTTAAAAGCCATTTCACAATCAGTCAGTAGGTCATTAGGATCAGCAGAGATTCTTATTTCCTCAGATATTTGCTAACTATCATGTCAACAAATGCATATGATGTTTCCTCAGGTAGGTGATCTGATCCACCAGTAGGGTCTTGTCACTCAGGGCCTATCCAGGGGACTTTGACACAGGGGTAACGTCCATAGCCAAGCTGTGCCAGGACAGTGGGATATGTTGCCGAGAGACCAAAGAAATACCTCCAGACAGTGTATGAGCATAAGGGTTCATTGAGAAGTACTAATGGGGGCAGTTTGGTGGTAACAGTATGAACAGACCCCTCAAGGTGCTTACCAAGCAGTGCCTCCTCTTCCTCATGGCATTTTGTCTAATGGCCGTCGACTAGATGAGACACATATCCTTTCCAAAATGCCCTCAGTTCTGCCGCAGTTGCCACTGAGAGAGGGGTTTTGTATGTTAGGCTGTAGAATTGTGACATCATCAGCATTAGCTTGCTTAGTTTGCTTGTATGACCAGCATCCAAGAAACAACTGTCCTGGAGTACGTGCAAGAAAGTATCTTCCTACAGATAATACCAACTCGCCCAATTTCCAGAGTACATAAGAGAAAGCCAGTGTCCTTCAAGATAAAATGTGACATTCTGGCCAGGCTTGCTCTTGTTGTTCCTTTAATTTGGCTGGGTTTTTGGGAACAAAAAGGGGTTATTCAGAAACAAGGTTGATACCACAGGGTTCCTGCTGGGTGGGCAAAGGGGAGATATGAGGTTTGCTCTTGAAAAAAAAATCACCCCTATTCACAGGACTGGTGAAGCATTAGATGAGATAAGGGGTCTGATCACTGGACCCTCAGGGACTCTTCTACCCTTTGTGGACACTCAGCCATAGAAGTCAAAAGGACTTCTGCCTGGCCTTGCACAGTGTAGTGGCATTTGCTCTGCAAGCTAGCAGCTAGGCCACTTATTTCCTTGGTCCAAGAAGCCTGACAGGCAGCCCATGTTCAGCTCTCCAACTCCACCCGCGCCCTACGCCCCAATCTCTGCCACGCAGGACTTCTCTCTGTTCTTGAAATCTGCCACCTCTTGAGAGCTTTGTTCCTGCTTTCCCTCTGTGTGGAACGTTTTCCACATGGCTGGTACCTTCTCAACATTCAAGTCTCAACTCAAATGCCACCATCCCACACATCTTCCCTGAAGCTCCAAAGCCTGCTATTGTGCATCACCTCATTTTAATTTTCCTTCATAATCTATCATTCTCTGTAGTTATTTTATTTGCTTCCCTATTCATTGCCTGTATCCCTCTGCCCATCCCCAAGCTCACAATGATAGGAGGTTATGCTGGTCATTGCTCTGTTCAACCTGAAATACACTAGTCCTTGATGAGTATTTGTTCAAGAAAGGAATGACTGAGACAGGAGTGCTGGGACAGCTCCACAGATGGAGTCCAGTCCACTGTTGCCGTGGCCCACTTAAAAGGAAGGCCCAAGTAGAATCAGTAAAGATCAAGGGCAAGGGGCAAGCTTTAGCTCAGACCAGGTAGGGGGAAAGCTGAACATGAACCAAAAGATGTGCTGGCAGACAGGATGCTCCACAGCCTGGGAAGTCTGGCAGGGGCACCAGGAAGTTCCTGGGTGGGTAAAAGGGGCCTTGGATAAAGAAGATTTTAAGTTGATATATAGAAGCTGCCAGATAAGGGAGTTGACTTAAGTCCACGAGATGAGATGCAGGAAGATGCATGAGAGATGGGAAGGGCAGTGCAGAGCCCCTCAGAAGGAGTGCTCATTGGTTGGATGCTTTCCCAGAGCATCCTCACTGGTGGGCGGACCAGGTTTATGTGTGCGATGGGATCCCAGTGTCCTATTAATAGTTAACGATCCCTTTTTTAGCCCATAGTGCAGTACCATCCCATCTACAGACCATTTAGAAAAACTTGGAGAGAAGCCCAGAGGCGTCTTGGTGTTATGAAAGGCTGCTAACTGTATCCCAGCTCATGATTGTAGGCTCCATAAAGCACTTCATGTCATTTCCTGAGCCTACAGCATACAATGGTGAAGTGCATTGCTTTGGAAATCAGGAGCATAAACCCAAGTCCAAGCTGTGTGACTCTGACCCAGTCACTCAATCTCTCTGTTCCTCAGTTTTTCTATCCGTAAAATGGGCGTGATTATAGTCCTGCTTTAAAAGGTTGTTGGGAGGTTTAAGCGATTTCATTCACATAAGCACTCTGCCTGGTTAGGTGCTATGGAATTGTTTGCTTGTATTGTTATTTGAGGAAGTGTCAATTGGCTCGAAAATGGTATTTGTAATATTAAAAAGAGATACTAGTATTAATTGTGAGTTTGATTTGTTTCTCAAGGGCTGGCGGGCGGGAGTGGTGTCCCTAGAGTGAACCCAAATGGGCTACTCTCCATTGGGACTTCTCCAAAGGGAAGCTGTTGTGGAGGGTTATGGCTCGGGCTGCCCAGGAAACAAAGAGCTCGGGTTAGCCCTCAGGCATCTGGGTTCTCTGCTAATACCAACTTGCTCTTGAGGAAGATTCTAACATTCACCTGCAGCTCTGGGGTCAATCAGACTGGAGTTTGTGCAGAAAAGTGGAATGTAATATTTTAGTCAGTCTTTTTTTGTCAACTGTGACCAAAAGACCTTACAAGAGTAACATAGAGGGGCAAGGTTTCTTTGGGGCTCACGGTTTCAGAAGTTCAGTCCATGGTCAGCTGCCTCCATGGATCCGAGATGAGGCAATTGTGGTGGAAGGGCTCATTGCAGTGAAGCGCCTCAGAAGACAGCAACCAGAAAGCACTGTGCTCTCCAGGGACAACCTGTGAACCCCACGGGCACAACTCCAGCGACCTACTTCCTCCAGCCACTGTGCCTACCTGCAGGTGGTGTCCAGTTAATCTTTCCAGTGGCTCAATCTACCAGTCAGGTTAGACCTCTCATAATCTAATCATTCACCTCGGAAATTCTTGCACTGTCTCACACATGAGTGTGTTGGGGTCATCTCTATCTAAACCACAACATGCACAGTTTCCTGTAGAGGGAATGTGGGTCCAGGCTGGAACAAGCATGATGATGTTTTTAAATGTTAAGGATGACGAGTCCTTTGTGTCACCGATTCCTGGTTCAAGTTTGCATTTGATGCAGAAGCTTTTACATACAGCTCGACACTTCTGTAGTGAGAATTGCAACTTTAAGCCTCAAGGACCTCTTAGCTTAAACAACCTAGAGAGATGCTTAGTTAGCCAACCTGAGTAGTTCCTAGATGCCAGATGGAACTTTTTTTTTAATCTAATAAGACAAAAAAAAAAAAGGGTTCTAATCAAAGTCAAAAAGACTTATTGTCTTTTACATTTACCTATGTAATTACCTTTACTAGTGCTTTATTTCTTCATGTCAAACTGATCGTCTAGTATCTGTTCATTTCAGTCTGAAGGATCCCTTTAATATTTTTTGGAGATCAGCCCTGCTAGCAAAAAATTTTCCTATTTCATTTCTTTCGATGTTTTTTTTTTTGGTACTGGGGATTGAACTCAGGGGCACTCAACCACTGAGCCACATCCCTGGCCCCTTTTTGTATTTTATTTAGAGACAGGGTCTCATTGATTTACTTAGCGCCTCACTGTTGCTGAGACTGACTTTGAACTTGCAATTTTCCTGCCTCAGCCTCCTGAACCGCTGGGTCATCTCTTTCAATTTTGAAGGACGGCTTTGTTGGAATTATTTGCTTGTATCATTATTTGAGTAAGTGTCAAGTGGCTCTAAAATGGTTTTTGTAATAAGGTGGGTGTGGTGATGCATGCCTATAATTCCAGAGGTTTGGGAGGCTGAGGCAGGAGGACTGCAAGTTCAAGGCCATCCTCAACAACTTAGCAAGGCCCTAAACAACTTAGTGAGATCCTGTCTCAAAAATAAAATAAAATAAAACAAATTTTTAAAAAGTTGGGAATGGGGCTCACTGGTTGAGCACTCCTGGGTTCAATTCCTGGAACCAAAATAAAAATAAAAACAAAAAAAATGGTGTTTGTAATAGTACAAAGAGATAAGTGTTAATTGTGAGACCAGTTTGTTTCTGGAGCATTTGGTGGGCTGAAGTGGAGTTCCCAGAGTGAACCCGAATAGGCTACTTTCTAATTGGGACCTCTCCAAAGGGCAGCTGATGTGGAGAATTCTTGACAGTCCCTCCTCCACCTCTTTGATTTTGTCACCTGGCTGCCTTTTGGCCGCCGTGGTTTTGGATGAAAAATCAACTGTTATATATTATTTAGGTCTTCTTATTTGTGATGAGTTGCTGCTGTTCCTCCTCCTCCTCCTCCTCCTCCTCCTCCTCCTCCTCCTCAGATGATGATGATGATGATGATTCTTCTTTTTTTCTTTTTTTTTTTTGCTGTTTTCCGTAGCCTGTCTTGGTTTATTGTTCACAGTTTAACTAAGATGTGTTAAGCTGTGTGTGGATCTCTGAGTTTTTCCACTTAGATTTTGTGAGCTTCTTAGATACGTAGATTGGTGTTTTTCATCAGATTTGGGGTGGTTTGGGCAGTTAGTTCTTCCAATATTCTTTCTCATTCTCCTCTCTTTCTGACATTCCTATTCCTAGCACAGGAATTTCCTAGTAAAGTTGATGGTGTCCCACCCACAGTTCTCTGAGGTTCTGCTCATTTTTCTTCATCTCTTTTTCTTTCTTTTCCTCGAAGTGAATGAGTCCCATTAGTGAATTTTTTGTTTTAGATACTGCACTTTTCTTTTTGGTTCTTTTCCTTTGTAACTTCTTTTTATTGTTCTTCTCTAGTTAATGAGACATCATTCTCACATTTCCTTTAGTACATTAAGACATTATTTTCTTTATTAACCTCAGCATATTTTAAATAGTTAACACAAAGTCTTTGTGTGGTAAGTTCAGCATCTGGGCCTCCTCAGGAACAATGACTATTGACTGATTTTTTTTTTTCTGTTTCTTATGTCTTTTCTTCTCCCTCCCTCCTTCCCTCCCTCCCCCCCTTTTCTTTCTTTCTTTCTTTCTTTCTTTCTTTCTTTCTTTCTTTCTTTCTTTCTTTCTTTCTTTCTTTCTCCTTCTTCCTCTTCCTCTTCTTCGGTGAAAACTAGAATTTTAAATAATATAATGTGGTACTTCCCTTTTGCTTTTTCCCCATGATTTCTTTTGGTTGCTATTTATTGTGTAGTTGTTTCTGTTTATTTCATCAACTTTCCTGAACTAACTCTGTAATGTCCTTGTGATGTGATTCCTTGTTATGCCTGGGGACTGGAGTCTCTGCCCAGTTAGTCTAGTGGTTCCAGGTTGGTCAGGAATGTCTTTAAATGCCTGGGATCATTGTGTCTCCCAGTCTTTGCTGAGGTGCTTTGTGGGACGTGAGGACATGGCTTCGTTAGTCACTTAGCTCTACTTCCTATTTGGTCGGCTTGGTAAGATTTTAGGGTCTTTTCACCTATTCCTGGGCATGTGCACAACCTCATGGGTGTGCCCAGCTTTACACATGAATGAGACTTTCTAGAATCTTAGGGATATTTCAGAGCTTTTCAGAGGTGCCCGTGGCCATCTCCCCACCTGCCTCTTTTAAGTTTTTTGATCGGTGTTTTTTGCCTAGTTGTTATTGCCACCTTGGACAGTTATAATGTTAGACAATTGCTGTTGATTGTGTCTGGGAAATGCCCCCAGGGAAAAAGTCTGCTTTTGCTGGAAGAGCTCTGAATCAGGTCAATAAAACAATTGTCCTAAGGAGAGACTTTCTGGGAACTTCCAGACAGGCCAGACACTGACAATTCTTCAAGAATGGGGTTGGAAATTGCCATAGACACATTCTGACCCTTAGGGTGTTTGCTGGGCTACTTGTTTCATCATTGTGTTCATGGAGGAGAGGGCTTTGGAAGGTTGTTACTCTGGTATTCTCATGACTGTGTTCTCTTTTTCTTAAAAGAAAAAATATTTTTTTTCTGTTCTTAAGAATCCCACTTGTCTGACCTGCAGATTTTCTCTGGTTTGGATTTTTCAGTGGTGTTTTTAATGCAATTCAATATGTCCCTTTTGTTGGTGCTCTGTTGAGTTTGCGAGAAGCACACTATTTTAAATTTTAAGTTGTCTTAGTTTTCACTGTGGATCATTATACCAGAATACCTGAAATTGGATAATTTAAAATTTAAAAAAGGATTATTTAACTTGGGGTTCTGGAGGTTCAAGAGCATGACTGTGGCATTTGCTGGCTTCTTGGCCTCATGGTAGAAAACAGAAAGGCAAATGGACGAACATGGACAAGAGGAAGAGGACGGAGGAGCCAGCCTGCTCTACGACAATTCACTGTTTTGAAAAGTAATGCATCCCCCGAGGACTCAGCCACCTTGTAATCCCCCAAGGACTCAGCCACCTTGTAATCCCCCGAGGACTCAGCCACCTTGTAGTCAGACTTTCATCCCTCTCGAAGGCTCCCTAGCACAACACGCTACCTTGACCACCGAACCTCAACATGAATTTTGGCAGAGACAAACCATACCCGAAGCATAGCAGAGGCCAAATCTACAATGCAGTTAAGTTTCTTTTTGAGTAGGATGCTAAGCATATTTATTTGTATTTACATTTTAAAATAAAAAATAAAGGCAGAAATTTCATTCAATCAATCCTTGGCTGGCTATTAGTTTTTTCTTTTCTTTTCTTTTTTTCTTTTCTGGGTTTCTTTTAAACTTTTTTTTTTTTTATAATTAAGTGTGGTTGAACATGAGAGAGTCTTATTAGCTTCTTGCTCTACTTTTATGCTATTGTCTAGATGATAAGGAATTCTTGCATCCAACATTAAATGTATTCATTCGTTAAACTCCATTCACCCACCATTCCATTATATTTTTTTTGATATAATTATACGGCAGGGAATATATCTTTTTTTTTCCACAATGTAGATTCACATGATTCATATAATCTTACATATACATAGGGTAATACTGTCTGTCTCAGTCTACTATCTTTCCTTCCCCCACTCCCTCCTGTCCCATTTTCCTCTACACCGTCCATACTTCATTCTTTTCTTATCTCCCCCATACCCCTCCCCATTATGAATCATTGGCTGGCTATTAGATAAGAAAAATCCAATATGTTGGTTTGTTGAAACTCAAATTTTTAGGATCCAAAATGATCTATAATAACCTTAGTAATATTCTAGTATAGTATATTAATTCTCTATGAATGCTGGGTTAGTTCACATAATAATTATTAAAAATACTACTTAAATGGTACTTGTTTTATGTTAAGCACTATTCTAGCCCACTTTACACAATGTTTTTCATTTGCTTCTACTTGGCCTGTAGTAAATTGTGAATGTAAACATGTAAACACACACACACACACACACACACACACACAACCTCTCCTCTTCATGTGCATTGAAAGTGTTGACCATGTTAAGTTCAATGTCTGTAACTCCTCAGTTTTAGTTGCTTCGTTTTAAAAGTGATACCGCTGGTTATTGGTGATGAGTTCTGCTTCCTCAAATGTTGAAGTTTGAACATTGGAGAAGCACACCGAGGCAAGCATGTAAAGCAGTTTTTATTTAAAAGGTAGTAACACAGAAGCACGGACTTCTCCCGGGAGGGAGAAGGGGGCCGTGGCTGGTATTTTGGTACACCAAGAAGGGGGTGCATCTTTTATAGACTTTTTACTGTTATACTTCCCAGAAAGATTCTCCAGTGCCACCAAGAGAAAGTCAGCCCCACCCTAATCCCACCCCCTACAGCCCAACGCTAAACCCTCCCATGCCCTATAGCCCTGCCCTAATCCCATCCCGAGCCCTACAAAAGTTGGCAATGACACAATTAACGCGAGATCCCCCGGAACCCCGCTTTTAGGAGTAAGGGAGGTTGTCGCTGGCCAGCTAAAATAAAGGCTTCTTTTGGCTTTACGTGATCAGCTTGGATGATTTTATTTTCTTTGGGTACAACATTACTTTCTTTGTTCTCTTGCTCTCTCCCTGCTTATCTCTTTCCTTCCTGCCAACTAGGCCTAGGAGATGCCGGTGGGATGGCCAAAAGGTGGGAAGCAGATGGGCAGGGGGAAGGGCCAAATGGAGTGATCTTGGCAGGTAGCAGCCCAGGCGGCATTAATTAGCAATTCCCTGTCTTCAGCCTTTTGGGCGGGGTAGTATAAGCAGGTAATCTTGGTAATCAAAGGACTCTGGAGACTTTGACATTCCAGTCTCCCAGGGGCAGTCTCCAAACTTCCCGGGTCTAAACTGGCCTCCATTTTCTTGATTCAACTGGATCACCTATCTATCCTAGCTGCCTGTTTTTAATTCTGGCTTCAAAAGCTTGCATATAGGGCTGGGGATATAGCTCAGTTGGTAGAGTGCCTGCCTCACAAGCATAAGTCCCTGAGTTCAATCCCCAGCACCACCAAAAAAAAAAAAAAAAAAAAAAAAAAGCTTGCACATAAATTTATCATGGACAAGGTCTTATTCTTCAGCTCTATTGAGCTATTCAAGAGGTAGTGTTGGAATATTGCTGCCAGATTTATCTATTGAAGCAGTAGACACAGCAACCTGAGCCACTTCTCACATACATATGTGTGCATGAGTGCACACAGCATTATGTGTCCCTGGCCACCAAGGCCACTGCAACTCCTTAGCCTGAGGGTCCTTGAAAAGAGCATTCACACTTAGGGTAGAACTTGACTTGTGTTTGTGTGTGTTTAACATGCATGTTCAAATTTAGTAGTTAATACTTGGTTTTCCAAGGCGACTGGTTAAGCCAAATCATGGATAGAATTTTTGTGTGAACATAAATTTCTATTTCTCTGGCATCAGTGCACAAGTGCCGCTGCTGGGTTGTTTAGTCCTTGCATGTACAATTTCATAGGAGACTGCCAAACTGATTTCCAGGGTAGCTGGACCACTCCACATTCTCACTAGCAATTTGTGAGTTCTTTGGTTTCTACATATGCTCACCTGCATGTGCGGTTGTTACAAATTTTGATTTTAGTACTTCTGATAGGTTTTAGTATCATGTCATTATGGTTTTAATTTGTATTTCCCTAATGTCTGATAATGTTTAATATATATTCAGGGCCTAAATTTGTCATTCACATATCATTTTCAAATTGGATTGCTATTTTCTTATTGAGTTTTGAAACTTTAAAAAAACTTTTCTAAGTATGTATACTTTTTCAGATAGGTGATTTTAAAATATTTCCTCCCAGTTCATAGTTTGTTTGTTTTTTTAATCCTCTTTACAGGGTATTTCTAAGAGCAAAAACTTGATTTTGATGAGGTCCAATTTATGAATTGGATATCTTTTTATAGTTTTGTGCTTTGTGTGTCAAGTAAAAACCTTCAGCCCAGTTTTAAGTTCTGAATATTTTCTCCCATTTTTTCTTAAATTTTATGGTTTTATGTTCTACATTAAATCTATGACCCCATTTTGAGCTAACAGTTGTTTGTGGTGTGAGGTTTAGGTCAATATTCAATATTTCTCACAGTGGACCCAGCACTGTTTGTTGAAAAGGCCATCCTTCCTCCACTGAATGATTATTCTGAAGTAATGGTCTTAACTAGCCATACCAGCCTAGAAGCTGTTCAATGCATTCTTTTCCTTCTAGTCTTAATGTGATTAGACTTCCCCCTCTGCTGCCTGCCTGCTTCCATATTTTAGATTGGGATTCAGAGCTTTTTTTGTCTGAGAATCAGTCTTCTCCTGTTTTCTTTTTTATCTTTAATGAGTAGCATTTCATTGTCATTGTAGAGAGTTAGAAAAATATGGCTATAAGTCACAAGCAGGTATATGAAAAAGGAGGAGGAAAGAAAAAGAAGGGAGAAGAAAAGAGAGGGCCTGGACTTGAGCTTCTAATCCGTCATTTGAAACAAAATTTTAAATGATATATAGTAATTGAACATAGTTTTGGGGCACAGTGGGATTTCCATGCATGGATACAATGTGCCCTGACCAAATCAGGGTAACTGGCATGTTCCCCACGGTGAATGTTTACCTGGTTCCTTGGATTGCTTTCCTGCCTGTCAATAGAAGCAACAGCTGCCCCTTCACAGACACTTTCTCATAAATAACAGCTCCCAAGTCAGGCTTCTTAAGGACATGGCAGCTCCTTTCCTGCCCCCCCAGGGAGAGATAGAAGAGCTGGTCTGTTTCTCCAGAATCCTGTCTCTCTTCCCAGATGCACTGAACAGCTGTTGAGAGGAGAGCTTGGCTTATCGCCAATGGAGAGATGGGGGTGCTGTGCTGGGCTCCCACCCTACCACCAGCACAGCACACCCCCCTTCCTAAGCTCTGATTGTAGAAAAAGCTCTGTGACGTGAACAGATTAGGAAAAGCCTGCCTGGCCTCTTCCTGCTGTCACCAGCTCCTGGGGCTCTGGAGATTAGTGAGAGGTGGCTTTGTGCATGGGAGGGGGCAGGGATAGACACTAAAATGTCAGCTTTGGTTTAAAGGAACCCTTCTCAGAAGCGAGGGAGAAGAAGCCAGGCCTCCTGCCTGCTCCCGCAGCGTCTCTCCATGTCTGCCCTTTCTGAAACTTAGAGCTTGTTCTTCCTTCTAGGGATTCTTGTGGGCTGTTCAGGCAGGTGCTGGCAAAAGGGCTGGTGCTGGGACCAAATCCAACTCTGCATGTGGCAGCTGGAGATGAAAAGCACAAATCATGTGTTGGAGGCAAAAATGGTTGTTAACCCACTTTCCCAGACAGAGGAGGAGTGTAGACAATGAACACCCCCCTGGCATAGGAAGCTCTCCCAGAGGAAGGGTCTCAGTCATGGTTCACTTGTTTATTCATTCGTTCATTTACTTAGAAGTTGATTTACCTATTCACTCATTCATTGAGAACCAACCAGCATCTGGGCCAGTCCCTCGGTGAACATTCCTTTCACTTCTCATTTAGGCTTGGCCCTGAACCCTGCCCTGGGGATGCAGATGATGAGAATATGGCATCCATGTACTTCAGAGGGGCTGGAGTCATGAGTGCTGACCCAGATGTGCTCTCAGACGTTGCTGGGTCTCTGCCACATGTGTGTCTTTGCAGGCATGAGCCTGGCCTCTGTGACACTGGCCAATGCCCTGCAGGTCAGGGGTGAAGCTCTGTCTGAGGAAGAACTCTGGTCCCTCTTGTCACTGGCTGCTGAGCGGCTCCTGGAAGACCTACACAATGGTAAGAGTATGGGGCTGGGGATGTAGCTCAGTCGGTAGAGTGCTTGCCTTACAAGCACAAGGCCATGGGTTTAATCCCTAGCACCATTAAAAAAAAGAGAGAGAAATGGTAAAAGTGTATGGGGCAATGAAGTCACAGGAAGTTGCATGTGAAGCATCCCATACAAACATATTTTTGGCTGCTGCTTCTTAATTCATGATTAGTCTGAAGTATTAAAATGAGCAGGCAAATGGCATCCACCACACAGTTACATTGGGAGACTGGCCTGTCTCTTGGACCCATGCCATGTATGTGGTAGAGTCAGAAGGCCTTGTTTCTGCCTTGGTACTTGCGAAGTGCTTAGGGAGGTACTGGCTGCAGCAATAGAGGCTTGTTATGGTTTAGACATGAGGTGTCCCTCCAAAGCTCATTGTGAGACAAAGCAAGAAAGTTTAGAGGTGAAGTGATAGGGATTAACTGAGGAAGGTAGGGTGTGGATTGAGGAGGTGGGTCATTGGGGTGGGCCTTTGGTGAGCCGAGTTCTCATTCAGCTTTGTGATTCTCAAGTCCTGAGCTGCTTTCTTCCTCCACACCTTTCTGCCATGATGTTCTGCTACATCTGGGGCTGAGAGCAATGGAGTTGGCCATTTATGAACTGACGTCTCTGAAACTGTGAGCCCCAAATAAATTGTTATATGTTGTTCTTGTCAGATATTTTGGCTACAGTGGGGGAAAAGCCGATTAAAACAGGGCCTCTTCCAACACTTGGGCTATCTGGGCATAACTGGAAATTGGAGGCAGGGGACAGTCACCTGGGACAACCCATACTCTGTTTGTTAGGTGGTGTGATAGTCTGTGTCCTATCAGAAGACAGAACACACACTGTGTTCTAAACAGGGGAGGTCACTACAAAGAAACTGTGATATAAGAATAACTGAAAGACATAAGAAAAATCTACATGGTGCCCTTGGACTGAGGTAGGTACCCAGTGAGGGACAGACTTTGAAGGCAAGTCCTCCCGCCAGGTTGGGTTTCAGACCTGTTGGAGGAGCTGTGCTTGCAGATCACGATGATGGTGAAATTCACTGGCTTGCTTGGTTGGGGTTCATCTGTAGTCACGGTAGAGAACAGACAATTGCCAGTGGTGGTCAGGTGGCAAGTGTGTAGAGGGAGCGGAAGTTGGGGGTGATGCTTTGGGGTAGAGACAGTTTTAGGTAAGCGGGGATATCAGGTGGGCAGGAGAGCTGAGTGTGCAGCATCTGTGTAGGTAAGTTAATGAGAAGGTGATCACGTGGCAAGGCCAGACTAGGCCTTGAGGGTGACCAAGGGACCTTGTGTCCTGGGCCTGAGTCCAGGGCAGTGCCACCATCTGGGGGTCACATGTCCACACCACTGCCTGCTACAGCCAGCAGAAGGAGAGCCATAGCATCCATGATGACTCTCCAGGGCTCTCTACTGAGAAGGTTGTCATGGTGCTCTGCATAGGAGAGTGATGTAAAGGAGCATGTATGGAAGAATGAATCTGGAGCTGCGAGACTTTAAATTGGTAACTGAAACCAACACTGAGAGCCCATGCTCGGCTGTCAGTTGAGGACTCCCACATGCTTGGCAGCTGAGTGCACGCAGCAGAGGCTGTGGTCAGCTCATGAGGCTGTCAGCACGTGTGATCACACATGCTCCATCGTGGTGACTGATCCAGTGTGGGCAGGAGAGAGAGGTTGTGCACCTGCACCTTTGGTTCGTCTTCTCTCTGAGTTCTCACTCCCTCTTCCCTGCCCTGGAGGTTTTGCCAAACAGATGCAGAGCTCCTAGAAGACCAGCTGCCTTGGGTTTTGGTCTGGTTGCAGAGAATTCAGGCATGCACCCATTTCCAGTGGGACTTGACCTCTTTATCTTTTACTTTGAGACTTTCAGGCCACTGATGAATTTGGTTACAGGTGCTAAATTCCTGTCCATGGTTATAGCCACTTCTCGTAATCTATGCTCCCTTGCATGAGAATTGAATTAATTCTGCTCTGTGTCTCCCTGGGGTCTTGCTCATGGCCAACCCTAGAGGCAGGTATTTCCAGGCACCTGCCAGACACAGTCCCACAGCTGGCTTTCCAGATGGTCACCCTTTATCTACACCCCTATAACTGCCTTTGTTTCAGATTCCTCGGATTATGTGGTCTGCCCCTGGTCAGTCCTGCTTTCTGCAACGGGAAGTCTTTCTTTCCAAGATCATGTTTCTCACATAGAAGCTGCTCCTTTCAAGGCTCCTGAGTTGCTGCAGGGGCAAAGTGAGGATGAGCAGCTTGATACATCACAGGTAAGATGTGTGGCATCTCTACCTGTCTCCTGTTCCCTGGGAAAGCCCTGTCCCTGGGCAGCGTTCCCCGTTCCCAGTTCCACCCTGAGGAGCCTGATTCTCAACCTTGAGGTAGAGCGTGTGTTATGGCTTGGATATTAGCTATTCCCAAAGACTACTTATTAATGCAGAAATATATGGAGGTGAAATTATTAGATTATGAGGGATGAAACCTAATCAGTGCATCCTAGTTTGAATGGATTAACTGGGTGGTATCTATAGGCAGGTGGGCTTATCTGGAGGAGGTGGGTCACTGGGGATGTGCCCTGGAGGGATACATCTTCTCTGTGGCCCCTTCCCCTTCCTTGCTCTGCTTTCTGGCTGCCATGAATGGCACTGCTCCAGTGCCCCTCCACCATGCTCTTCCTCCATGATGTGCTGCCTCACCTTGGGCCCTGAGCAATAGAACTGGCCCACCATGAACTGAACCTCTAAAACTGAACCAAAATAACCTTTTCTTCCTTTAAGTGTCCTTATCAGGTATTTTGGTCCTAGTGATGAAAAACTAACTAATACAGTGGATTTAAAGAATGTTGTTCTCAGGCTTTCTTGCCATTTCTTGGATAAGGGCAAATCAACTTCATAGAGCCTCAGTTTCTATATCTGTAAAGTGGGGTTAATATGACTTAGTTCATCTGGCTATTACTATCATTCAAAAGAAGTTCTCCAAAGGCTGTGGGTAAGAGGTCTGTCTGTTGGCACCATTGGCAGCATGAAGAAAGAACAGAAAAAAAAAATGACCCAAGTCCCCAGCTAGGAATCCTAAAGCAGAAGTAAAAATGGATTTGGCTGCAGCAATATTCAGCATTTTGTTGTTGACATCAGTTATAAGTTGGAAACAAGATGAATGATATGGGACAAGACAGCATTAAAATGAGACTGCTATAGAAGTGAAAATAAATTCAATATATGCATTGATATATGCATACACAGTGTGATCCAAGTTTGCAGAGAGAGAAAAGAGAGAGAGAGGAAGTTCTGAAACACATGCACCACCAAGTCGTCTGGAGGGATTATTTCTGGATGGCAGTATCAGTGGAGACTTTTGGCTTTCCTGCAGTGAACATGTTTTCCTTCTGAACAGCAAAAAGCTCCAGTAGACAGTATTTTCAATTTTAAAAAGAAGAAAATCAAAGTGAGAATGATGTAAGGCAGACACACAGCACTGGGCAGGGTATGCTAGGTGTCTAATGAACCACTTCTCTTTCTTCCATGGAAAAGTACAGATCTGGAAATGCTGTTCCTCTCAGGAGCCTTCCTGAAACTAGAGCTGCTTTACCTTTGGGCTCTAAGAAGAGGAGAATGGGGCCCTAGTGGCTTCCAGGTTTGGTTTGTCAGAGCCTACATGTCTCCAAGTCATATTACAGCAGTGAACACATCACCATTGCAGTGACCCTGGCTCTGTCACCCCATCAGCCGTTGTCCCTGCACTTTAGGCACACACACCTTCCCCTGAACTGCCGGAATCCCAGGGGTGAATCACTGGACTCCTGGGTCAGACACAGAGTTTTGTGCCTCTCAGATTCCTTCTGCTTGGTCAGGGATCCACAAATACCAAATTTTCTACTATGCTATGGACTTGCTAAAATGCAACATGGATCTGGCTTTCTGAGTCACTGCTAAAGAGAAGTGCCAAGGCAGTCTGAAAATGTCAGGGAGCTGATTCCCTATGGGATGAGCCTTAACCAGTGGTAAATGAAAGCTGGAAGGGCACTGAGAAGATAAATCCTCCCTCCTCTCTCTCTGCGGATGGCTTCAAGATATGCAAGCCTTGTACACCTTCCAGAGAAGTACTAAGACCCAGGAGGCCAACTCGGCCGCACTTCTGTTGTTCTTTCATGGGAAAAATGCAGATCTGGAAATGCTGTTCCTCTCCGGAGCTTCCTGCTGGCTCTGTGGTCAGCATGTGAACCTGCATCGGCCCCTGCTTCCCTTCCCCTTTTCTTCTCACTCTCATCGCCCTGGGCTGGCAGCTTCTGAATGAAATTTCAGTGCCTAATCCTTACCTTAGGCTCTTCTTTCTAAAGGACCTGAGTTAAACAGATCTTGACTGCTCCTGGGTCCTTCCCTGTCCCTCCCAGCACTCCCTGGTGAAGCACAGGCACTGCCTTCCCACTGAGTGCCTTGGGCAGGTCTAGTCACTCCTCTGCCCAGAGCATCCTTGAACTAGAGGACACATGCTGTTCTCTCCTGCACGAGTTCCTCTATGGAGAGACCTGAGGGCTCCAAGAGTCCCAACCTAGGGGACTTAGCTAGGAGTAGGCCAAGCTCAGAACTGGGTGTGTATATGTCCCTGAGAGGCTGGGCCAGGCAGGGGAGAGCCAGTTGAGCTGGGTGAGGGCCAGTGTGGGGGAGAACTGAGTTCTGAGGAGCCAGACAGTATTTTGGTTGGCTGCTTAACTCCTAAGCATGGCACATCGAGTGTGCCTTAAGAGACCAGAAGACGCAGCCTCAAGTGTTGTTAATTAGGCCCGGAGGCAGCGTTACCTGGTCATTGATCTCTTATACCATCCCTAACGCTCAGTTCTGAGCATCTTCCATTCATCACACAGCTCTCCTTCCATCCTACTTGCCCAGGTCTGTCAATGGTGGGTTGGGCCCTCAGGAGAATGTCCCCAGGAATGGCTCCTCCTACCCTGGGCTCTGGTCTAAGTTTAGACAATGTGCACGGATGCCTCTCTTTGGCTAAAATCCTGCTCTGACCAGTACACTGAGATATTTCCTTCACTGCTTGGAGTCTTATGCCAGGTAGAGGTGGAAGATGTGGGCAAGTGTCCAACTACAAACCACCTGTGCTGCCGTTACCCCTCTTGTGTGCATGGCAGACATCACCAGTCCATCATGGCGTTCTTTCCCACTGAGTCACGAGTTGCCTTCAAAATCTGTCTCACTGCAGTCAGCACCTACCAGTGCGCTGGATTTAGGATTTAGGATTTGGGATGGACCCTCTTGTCACTGTGGCCTGGACACTTCGGGAACCCTTGGAATCCAGGAAGGTTCCTAAGTTTGATCAGTGCCTCTGGCAGTGCTCAGAGTGCTGTTCCCACATCTGCTTTTAGGGTCATTTCCCTGGAAATGGGTATAGCTTGTGAACTTCCCTGAAAGGTATCTAGTCTCTTCATGCCAGGGGTGATGGCTGGGTTAAGGGTTCAATTTCAGACAAAGACAAGATCTAACCAGCCCAGGCAACATTGAACACACATCTTGACCTTGTCATGTGAAAAATCAAACCACTGTTAGACCCAGTGAGCTGCTTAAGCAACTGTGTTTTCGCATGCCACATTTCATGTCCTTGAATGTCCCTCTTCAGAAGTCCCAAAAATCTTTTCCTGAGAAAGGATGTTAGGGGCAAGCTGCCTTGTCAATTATAACAGAAACACCACCATATTATAGAAATGACGTTGTTCAGGACGACTGCAGTCCTGGGGCCACAGCTGCGTGGAGCTCAGGGCAGGAGCTCTGCTGCCTGGTTCAAGTGTTGTTTAGTCTAATTTGGGCAAATTTACTCGCTTTCCTTTGCTTTAGTTTTCTCCTCTGTGAAAACAATTAAATGCCTACCTCAGAGCATTGTTGTGAGGAGTAAATCAATTTAAATAAATAAAGTATTTAATAGGGCTTGGTGTATTGTGAGTGCTCTGTGTCCAATAAAAACGATAATGACAATGGCAATTGTTGTTATAGCCTCCAAGTACTTTTTTTTTTTTTTTTTTTTTTG
>JAJEJO010003446.1:0-81320 GCA_020662805.1 Glaucomys volans | reverse complement strand
TCTGTCCGTGCTGCTGCTTGATGCCTTGTCCATCCCAGGGGCCTGACACATAGTAGTATTTGGCTTAGTTCTCATTCCCTCCAAGCTAACCCAGAGAGTGGGTTTCTTGTGCAAGTTATTTATTGGGAAAATGCTCCTGGGAGAGGGTATTGATTGGAGGAGAGTGGGATTAGGAACAAGCTGAACAAGGAACTGGACTCAGTTGAAGACAGCTTCCACCTGTCCCTCTGGGTAGCTCCAGAGCAGGAATGGCACCTAGAAGTTGATCCTCCTTGAAGCCAGGGCAGAGATCAGTGGGGACAGGCAAGTGATGTACTTAAGGTACAATATAACAGGGCTTTCTTTCTGTTTTCTTTTCTTTATTTTGTTTTTTGAGATTATCTGTCACCACCTTGCCCCACTTGGCCTTGAGCTCATTCCTCCCAATGCAGCCTCCTGAGCAGCTGGGATCACCGGTGTGCACCACCACACCTGGATTTGAAAGGGGGTTTTCACTTGAGATGAAGTACAGGAAGGCAAAGCTGGAGACCAGCTGGGCAGTTGCACTTGTCCAGGAACAAGTTGGAGAGCTCAGATCAAAGTTAATGTAGTGACCATGTGGATGGAGATGAAGAGACAGCTCGGCAGGATACAGTCAAGTCAATCAGAAAAACCTTGATTAATATAATAGATATCTCAACAAATAAAATTCAGTCCACTGATATCAAATAAATGCTTTTTCCTATGTACATATATGAATGCACCACAGTGAATCTTCACATCATGCACAACCACAAGACTGAGATCCTAATAAGATATACTCCATGTTTTATAAATATGTCAAAATTATATTCTACTGTCATGTATACCTAAAAAGAACAAATTAAAAAGTAAAAAAAAAAAAAAGAAAAAGCCTCTTCCCACCTAGCATCCTTCTTGAACTCCTTCTCTCCTGGCATATGAAAATGTGGTTTCTACTAATTAAGTCAGAAGATTTTTTTGAGTTTTTAGTCAGTTATATATTGAAAATGAGTTCACCCTAAAATTCTTCAATTATAATTCACTAATGCTGTAATATTTGTAGATATTTTTTCCTTTTCATATTTCTGACAAAGAAAAATTTGTCTACTATTATTCTTAATATAATTATAAGTTAAATCTCCTTATTCGAAACCTGCTATGTAACACACAAAGCAGTGTGAGACATGATCTTTTCACTCAAGTAACAGGGATGCAGTTGTGACAAGTAGGCATATGAAAAGCCCCCATCCTCTGTTTGTCCTCATATTTTTCGGCCCTCATTATGTACCCATGCAAGTTCACCCTTCTGTCTAGACTCCTTTCTCAACTTACTGAGGCTGCTTTCCATGCCAGACTGTCCGTTTCTGAGCATGGTTACTCTCCTCATCATTGTCAGGGTCTAATACTCCAAGCATGGTTTCCTCTATGCAAGAACATACTCTCACCTTGCTTTGGGACAGAAGGTTTTGTGCAGGAAAGGGGTTTATTTATTTGAAGATAGTATAACTGTCCTCCAATGGTGTGTCATTGTCCTTGGATAGACACTGCATTGACCTACGGCATTCCACAGAGTGGACTCCAATCTCTTATTCAGCGTTAATGCATCGCACCAGTTGAGCTGCAATGGTGCATGACAGAACAATGGAGGGGAAACAGGCAGACAGGCAAACTCATGCTAATGTGGTGTAATAGGGAGAGACGTGAGTAGAGCGATGCGAGTAGAGAAAGATGATCAGCTGGGCATGGTGGGGCATGTCTATAATCCTCGTGGCTCTGGAGGCTGAGGCAGGAGGATCACAAGTTCAAAGTCAGCCTCAGCAACTTAGCAAGGCCCTAAGCAACTTAGTGATACCCTATCTCAAAATAAAAATATAAAAAAGGCTGGGGATGTGGCTCAGTGGTTAAGTGCCCCTGTACAAAAAAAAGAAAGAAAGAAAAAGAAAGAAAGAAGAAAGAAAGGAAGAAAGAAAGAAAGAAAGAAAGAAAGAAGAAAGAAACTATGATCAGAGGGCTGAGGTAGAGAGAAGTGGAGAGGACATAACTTTGGGCCTTAAAGGCACAGAGGAAGAATGCATAGGAAAAGCACAGATTTGAATGACTCACCCTCTGGGATGCTTAGGGTGGTGGGTTCGGTGCATGTTCTGGTTGCTGGAGAAGGCAACGTTAGGCTCCTGCTATATAGGACAGACAATTCTACTGACAGCCTGACCAGGTAGTTTGCTTGTGTCTACCACCTCCTGACCTTGGGCTGTGGATGTGCGACGCCCTTGACCCTCAGTTGGAGACAAGAGTTGCGGAAGAAAGCACCTCTGTGCCGCAGAGCCGAAGTCACCTGCTCAGGAGGAGGCTGCAAGGGGCGAGCAGTGGGAGTCCAATGGCACAGACCCTGGACTGTCTGCACCCTCGCAGAGGTGGGTGAGATGCCCTGAGTGTTCCCTGCATGGGCCGCTGGTGCTCATTCTATTGCTCCTTGCCCTGTGTGGGCTAGACATCCCCGTGTGGTAGCAGATAAAGCCCAAGCTGTGCCTTTCTTCTGTGCCCTGGGAGAAAAGCACTTGAGCTCCGTTCTCATCTATGTCCACAGGAAAGGTTTTATAATTTAACATTATGTCCAATGTTAACTTTTTAAAATTGAAGTCTAACTGTCCAAGTTGATAAGAACCTATTAAACCAAGCAACAAAAAGACAAACTTAAAAAGTGACTTTCTAACTGGAATGAAAGGAAAGTAACCTGTAAAGATTTTTTTGGTTACTATTCTAGTTATGTTAAAAGAATGGCTTTTAAAATAACCTTCAAATCTTCTGTCCTCTACTTTTCAACTGAATCTGAACTGGCTTGCTTTATTTATGTTTTTGATTAAAGTTATCATTTTTATCTCTAAAACAGAGTGTTCCCTTGTTCTTTGCCATTAGACTTTCTGTTCCGCTGTAACACCACCCCCAAAGCCCCCTCCTGCCCCCATGACTGTCATTTCCATTTTTGAAGTGAGATACAGATTCAGAGATTCAGTATTTCCTTCAAGGGCACACAGCTAATGAATTGGGATATTGTCCACAGTTTGGGCTGCCTGATTCCAGAAAGCCAGGCCCTATGCCTCTACCCATGCTCTCTACCAGGCTATCTGTTTAGTTTCAGAGAGAAGTACAGAGACCCAGAGCACCCTGGAGCCACGCTGGAGTCCCTCAGCACACAGGCGCTGCAGCCTTGGTGTTAATAGGTAAGCTGCAAGGTGTTCAGGGTGCTGTGAACGTGGTGTGGGACGTTGACGTGGGGCACCTGTATTCTGCTTCTTTACTGATTACTGATGAGAAGCCTCTTGCTTTTTCAGAACATGCCTGCCTTTTTCCATCAGCAACCTCATACGCATTTAAGCAGCTATGAAGGGCCTGGTGGCAGCTGTGCCGTTGGGCAGGGACCATGTTCTCCCCTGGTAACCACGTTCAGGTTCAAAGATGGAAGAATGCCTTGCCTCAGTGTTGTTGCTATTCTCCATCGCCTCACCTGCTCAACTAATGTGCACAGAGCACAGTGTCTGAAAGCACTTACTCATTTAGCTCATGATTCTTCAGGTTCATAATTTAGGCTGTGCTCAGCTAGCTAGGAGTCTTCTGGACTCTGCTGGGTCCTTTCCTGCAACTGTGATCAGCTAGGCATCTTTGCTCCTGGGTGGCTGGCTGTGTCTGGGGGGACCCTAGGTCTTCTTCACCAACAAGCCAGGCTGGGATTGTTTACCTGACAGTGGCAGAGGGGTGTGGGGTGGTGTGGGTATAGGGCTCCTAGAACTGGCCTCTACCACTTCCACCTTATTCTGTTGGCCAGATCAAGGCTCAAGACTGGTCCAGATTCAAGGGATGTGGAAAAGAACTCCACCTCTTGACAAGAGGATACAGACATTATGAAGTACAGGGAGAAGAATGTGACCATTTTTGCAATCAGTCTAAGACTGATAATCAAGTTGTGTCAAATCCTACAGGGGCCCATATCTTCCTGGGGCTGGTGCTGTGGACATTTTGAAGTTTGGAGGATTTATTTACTTACATATTGATTTGTTGAGGAGGATGGTGATGGTATCCATGGTTCAACCAAGGGTTTTGGCCATACTTGTTATATCCACATTTGGGACCTTGATTAGATGTTATAGAGTTCACCTTGCAATGATTTTTCCTGCCATTTAAAACTTAATTTTTGTAACAAAAAGAGCTTTTACAACCCCCATATAGCCATTTATTATTTAATGATGAATATATTTTGAGAAATGCATCATTAGGCATTTCATCATTGGGCAAACATCATAGAAGGTACTTACATAAACCTAGATGGCACAGCCTGTTCCACTCTATGGTGTGTGTGTATACATAGAATAATATATATATGTAGATGTACTATATATACTCTATGTAATATTATATAATGCTCTATACAAACACACACACACATATATATACACACACATAGGTAGTATTATGTAGACTCCTAGGGTTGTAAGGGATGAAGCAACATGGAATTAAATGTAAAAGAAAATGGTACAATCAATAAACATGAAAAGCTGTGTACAGTGGTGCATGCCTGTGATCCCAGCAGCTCCGGAGGCTGAGGCAGGAGGATTGCAAGTTCAAGGCCAGCCTCAGCAACTTAGCAAGGCCCTAAGCCACTCAGTGAGACCCTGTCTCTAAACAAAACACAGAAAAGGGCTAGGGATGTGGCTCAGTGGATGTGGTTCAGCGGCTAAGCACCCCTGGGTTCAAGCTCCTGTACCAAAACAAAAAATAAATAAATTTAAAAAATCAAGAAACACAGTAAACATGAGATGTACGAGGCTGCTATGGGCGTAATGTGGCATGCTGCTTAACAACGAATTTTTTTTGTAAGGAGGAGAACCTTCTAAAATAATGATATGAAATACAGTAAATACATAAACCAGCAGCACAGTTCTTTACTATTATTATCAGTTATAATGATGGTACTGTATATAATTGTGTAACTGGCAGGACCAGCAAGTCTGTTTACACCAGCGTCACCACAAACACACAAAGTGGTGTGCGACCATGCAGGCGGCTTTGGCCTCACCGGGTAATTGGAAAATTTCGACTTCATGTTAACATTAGGGGACCACTGTCACATGTGCAGTCTGCCATCATCCAAAACACCATTATGCAGTGCATAACTATGTTTATTTTCTTTTATTTTTAAAATAGCGTTTATTTTTTAGAAGTTAATATGTGCATTACAGGAAAAATAAAAACACAAGCAAAGAACAAAGTCATTCAGTCACAAGCAGCTTAGCTGACCATGTCCCTCCGGGTCATGTGCATACGTATACAACATCTCATTTTGTGTGATTGAGATCGTAGTATCATGCTTTTCCATAAATCATGAATATTCACCAATTCAAAATCCCAAAATTACATGAGTATTTTTTATAACAAAGAATACACTATGCCGACTCAATCTGTATAACTATGTTTACCGTCAAGATATTCTGGACAGGGCTAGGTTGTGGCTCAGTGGTAGAGCACCTGCCTAGCACGTGTGAGGCACTGGGTTCGATTCTCAGCACCACATAGAAATAAAATAAAGGTCCACTGACAACTAAAAAATATTAAAAAAAAGATATTTTGGACAATATATAAAATTTGAAGGAAAAAATTCAGAATCCCTGGGTTCGCATGATCTGATTAGGGGTTATTGGGGATGTGGGGTCATGACACCTAGGCACACAGGCAGGGACGTGGAGTGGGGGGAGAAGACAATTATGGCCTTGTACCTCAAGCCCCTCCCCACTCCATGGCTGTGCAGCCTTGACTTCTGCCATCCTTAGTTTCCCCTATAGGCCTGGGATGAAGATGATGCTAAATAGCAGTGTATTCTTCCCAGCTAAGCCCCTGCACATGGTGGCTTTCATGGCATGGAAGAATTGCTCTGTCAGCTACTCACCCCTTCTCAACCCTGACCAGCACTCTTGCAGGTACATTTCCCCATGACCAGCAGGAGGGCCAGCGACTCAGCTCTGGGTCTGTGCTTTTGGCAGAAGCAGGAAGTTCACAGCCTGAAGCTCCTTCTCAAAGGGATTTCCTGCAAAGAAAGAGAAAGGTGAGCAAAAGAGGGCTAGATGCTTCCCTGGTGGGTTTGAGCAGGTGGTTGTGACACGGGGACCGGCTGAAAATAGGCAGGGTCTTCCAGGACCAGGATTCACAAAACTGAACTAACACACCTGACATGTTCAGTTCAGGGCATAGGTATTTATTAAGTGGCTCACTGGGCCAGGCTTTACCGTAGATGTCGTGTAGCATATCAGCTGAAGATGCCAGGTTTGCTCTCAGTAACCACCCGTGTATATGGCTGTAGCAAAACATGGCATAGGATGAGAGACCTGACCAGGCGGAACGCACTTGTCGCAGGCCTTCTTGGACAGGCGAAATGCAGAGGCACAGATCTGGGATGAAGGGGAATTGCTTCTCAACGGAAGAGAAAGTCTCCCTTCTGATTTGCAAAGAGTCATAGGCTGAGAGGACATAGGAGAAGTTGAGGCCAGAGAGTAGCCAGGCCCACTTGTCCAATCTCGGAGGCCAGGCTAACAGGAGGGATGGATTTGGGGTGTATCCCAGCCCAGTGGACTCCGCCTAGGCAGGCTGAGCTCTTTGAGGGGTGAGGTTGTCAAGTCTGCCCTGATAGGTGGGATCAAGGATGGGCCAGAAGTGTACTTCCTGGCTGAAGGGGTTTCTGGGTCCAGTCATAGCCCCTTTTGTTACCAGGGTCCTAGGTCAGAGGCCTGACCACAGGGGTCCCAACAAACCAAGACTGGCCCCTCACCCCAAAAATCAAACGGAAAAAGAAATGATGAAAAGCAGGAAGAGAACTTTAATCAGTATGGCCATATTGGGAAGGCAAAGTGAGGTCCAGCATCTTAGCCCTGTCCTCAGGGTACTGACAAGAGCTTTGGGAAGAATTGAGGCAGGGAAGAATTGAGGCAGGGAGCAAGAAGCATGCATAATTAAACAGTCATGGAAAAACTGTGGTCTGGCTGATTATTCTCCCAGCTTTGGTTCTGCAAGGTGGCTCTTTATTACTTGAGGGGAAAATTTCCACTTGTTGCTCCGGATGTTGTTCATCAGATCTGTGAGCCTGGGAAGGAGCAGCAAAGTTCCCATGAGATGATTGCTCCTGCTTAAGAGAGCAAACTTATCATGGGGTGATGTGCCTGCCTCCCTCAGATCCTGGCAGGTGTACAACAATGACTGAAGACTGTTAGGCAACACTCCCAGGGTTTTAAGCAGGGTGCTGCACATCTTGCCTCAATCCTGAAGAGGAATGAAATAGTTTAGGTCAGTTTAGGGCTAGTAAATCTTGTTTTAGTAAATTTTGTATGAATCCTGCTTAAATGATTAACATACTTGCATGCAGAGCTGAGCAGGGAGCTGACCCAAAGTTTAAGGTAATAAAAAAGAGATATAAAATGAAGGCAGAGATGCCAAGCTTTATCCTGGTTTTAGTTACTGATGGAGATCTGCAAACCTGAGAAGGAGTCACTGATTTTGGCAAAGGCAGACACTCTATACCACCATTATTTAGAATGAGGCGTACCTTCTTTAAGATACTATATGATTCAACTGCCATTAGCTGCAAACTATCTACAATCATGTGAAGCTACATTTACCATGAAATCAATGCTTCCTGGAGCTAGGAAGAGCCCCCTCTGGGCAGACTATTCAGTGAGGAGGTTGTCTTCCCCTGGGCTTCTGTCTCACCATCTGGGACCCTTTGGACCAACAGACGCCTGCTTCCTTAGAAGGCATTTATCTGTCTGTCACAGGGAGATTTTCTTAAAGCCTCTTAACAAATTAGAGATGAGCAGAGCAAATAGCCTCCGGATATCCCTCCTCTTGTGTGGCCCACATGCCCCACCCTATATTCTGCAGTCCTATAAGGCCATTCTCTGGCCCTCATGGGTATGGGGGACGTGGTGTCAAAGAGGGGTTCTTGGAGGCCTTTGGAGGGGTTCTTAAAGATGCCAGGAAGTTTGCAGCCACTGGTGTGTAAGGCAATAGAAGAACGTGACATGTTGCTTTTAAGCTTTTCTTTCTAATCAGTCACCGAAGGCACATCCACTGAGAACTTTTCAGGATACAGACCATTCTGTGGCTGGAATTTTGACCTTTTGAGAGAGGAATCCTGCTGAGTACTCTTGGGGACATGTTAGAAGCTCCACTCATCCCTGCTACTTGCTGGATTTATGACTCCCCCAGCTAATTAGACTCATGAAGCCTCAATTTCCTCCTCTGTAAAATGAGTTGAGAACTTGCACCCGAAAGGATGGTAACTGAATCTAAAGAGTATTAAAGCATTTCTCAGTCACAAGCATGATACAAACATGAAGTTATTATGAAACTGAGAATGAGAGATGCCTATGCACCCTGTTCATTCAACGTTCAGACTGGAAAGTCTATGCCCTAATCTAAAAATCAAGGTAGTTTTGTTTTATTAAAAAATAGTTTTAGTTCAGATCCCAGTATCTTTCCTTCTGCTTCCCTCTCCCCAACCCCTGTCCCTTTCCCTCTATTGATCTTTCTGCCATTTACCCACAGTTATTTTTTAAAATTAATTTCTTGTGGATTACTAGATGATGAAATTCACTGTGGTATATTCATCATGTATAACAAAAAAAACCAATAAAGAATTGTTTTATTGTATAATATGTAAATGTTATATATTTTATGCATTCAATACAAATGATATTTTATGTAATGCTGTGTGAATTATGAATGTTTAATGATGTAGGCATCCCTGTATGTAACTTAAGACACAGAATGTCACCAATATCCTATCCCTGCCTAAAAGACTCTGCTTTGAGGTTGCTGGCCCAGCTGGGGCTTCAGCACGGGTCAACCCCATACTGCTGAAACCTATTTCCTTGGGGCTCAGGGGGTCAAAGGGCTGGGGGAGGCAGGGAAAGGTGATCCCATAGGGGAAACCCAGACCTCAAACTTGGAACCCATCCTTTCTTCTCCACTGTAAGTGACTCTGAATATTTTCCCCAGTTCTGCAGACCTGAGTTCCTACTACTGGCTGGAGAGGCCCCCGTGACCCTACATCTGCCTGGATCAGTTGTGGTAATTACTGGTTTACACTGGGCAGTGGAGAGGTATGGAGAGAATTGCCCCGTCAGGCAAGCCTGGGAGCTGACTGCCCTCTGACTGGAGTCTCACATGCTCTTGTCTTGGTGGTGCTCAGTGTCCTCTAGACTCCCTCCAGAGCCATGGTAGGGGCACTGCAGCCCCTTGTCCTTCAGCACCTCCCCTTCCTATGGGTTTGAGCTCAGTCCTGCTGGTCCTCAATTCAGCCTTCACGTCCTCATTTAGCCAGAGTATTTGTGAGAAGCATCTAGCATACGCCAGACACTACTCTAGGTTCCATCTATGCTGTGGAAAATAAAGTCCTTTTCATGTGGAGCTTACATTCTAGCAGACGGAGGCAAAGATAGGCAAATGTATGTATGCACATAAAAGAATGCCAGTTAGTGATTTTGCTTAAAAAAAAAACAAAAAAAGGAAAAGACCAATAAGGATGAAAGAGAATGGGAGATGGTGGGGTGGGGAGGAGGGAGAGAAGTGCTCTTTTACATAGGGAAGTGTCTCTAAGGAGGCACCAGTGAGCAGAGACAGGAATGAAGAGAGGGAGGGGAGGGAGAGAAGCAAGAGGGCTTTTAGGGAAGAACAATCCAGGCAGAAGGCAAATGCAAGTGGGTGACCCTTCCCAGTCTCAGGGCACCTAACAGGATCACGGCCCCCTGTAGAATCCTGCAGGTCAGGATGTGACTGCAGACATGGTCCCTATAGTGCTAACACCACATACCAGTGTCTGTTAATTGTCCTTTAAGGAGGACCTCCCAGGGGAGGTCTGAGTAGGCCCTGAGCTAGGCTTTGAGACAGGAGTGGAGGGGAGGGAGTATGTGGACCCTCAGCCCCAGCTCTTAGAGAAGGACACAGACAAGGAGGAGTTCTGAGCCTGACAAGGCAGACTTGTAGGAAGAACTTGTAGGGGAAGAGCATTCTGCTTCTCCCAACCCCATATGTAGTGTGTGCAAAGTCAGGCAGAGTAGCCATGCTGAGTTGCCTGGGAGGCTGTGCCTGGGTGATGGTAGTTAGGACAGGGCTGTGGTAGCAGATGAACCTGCCATAATCCAAGGAGGCAGACAAAGCAGAAGGCAGCCTCTGGTATGCAAATGCAGCTCTGCTGACTGATTTCTAGAATTCCCTTGCTCTGGCCCCCTCTCTCATTGGATCTGCACCTGTCCAAATTCTCTTTGCAGTTTATTTCATTAACTCGAGCTCAGCAGGACCCTGGCAGGGAGTGGGGGCAATGTCAGGTTGGTGGACAACTGGAAGGGTGTGTGATTCTCTGGTGAGTCCTGAGGGCAAGAGAGCCCAAGGGCTGCCGGGATTTCTGCAGGGGAAAGGCATGGGTCAGACCTGCCTCCCAGCCTTCTTGGCCCCTGCAGAGCCTGGCAGAGAGCTCAGATCTGAGTCTAGGTTCTGTCTCTTGCTAACTGCAATCCTGCACCAGTGTCTTCCCATCTCAAATGAGGTCCATTTCTCTTCTGCTAAATAGGAATCATGATCATGTTTGTGTCTTAAGGCTATTTAATAATTAAATGAGATGATGGATGTAAAGTGCTCAAGGAACAAGCACAGGTTAAAGGTAATGTTTCATGGTTATTGTGACAGTTGATACCATTATTGTTGTTTTCAGACCAAAAAAGGGAAATCCTACTTGGCTCTCAGGGACCTCCGTGTGGTCTTGCTGAGTGGGCAGTGTCTGGAGGTGAAATGTGACATCAAGTCCACTGCGGGAGCTGTCTTCAACGCTGTCATGTCCTTCATCAATCTTGGGGAGATCACCTACTTTGGCTTGGCTTACCTGAAAGGTGGGTGTCTTCTGGACCCCTGGGAACCCAGGCATCTGGATAGCTGAGCTCCTCGACATTGGCTAGCATGATGAAGCTTCAAGTGTGTGTGTGAAAAAAGTGTCAAGTGCGTGTAGACTGTCAGGGAATAATAAGTCTAGGGTATTGTAGGTGCTTGGAATCTCAGTGCATGGAAGTTAGAAAAGCAAATGTTGAAAACATTTCTATCTTATCTCACAGGATGACCCCAGGAGCCTAAGTTAAGAATCCATTCAAAGATCTGAGCAAGGGAAGGGTTCTTTATTTGCCCTTCCATTAAGGGATTCTTCCTTTTTTTTTTTTTTAACTGCAAATATTCCTTTGCTCCAGTTGAATTCTTTACCCACTGTGTGGCTGGTTAGTTAGTGAAGGGAGGTTGAGTTGAGATTTTATAATGCAGGTTAAATGCTGGCTCCAGCCTACACTGCCTGAGTGTAATCATCTCAATATTCCTCTGTTCTTCTGCCTCAGTAGGACAAGCTTGTGATTATTCATTGTGCTAACAGTGGTTCTGGCAAGAGTGTTCTTGCCTCCCTATAGGTCTCATCAGCCCTTCCCAAGATCCCCTGCACACATAAAAAGAACAGTCATAATATGCTTTGATGTGATCATAATCAGTGGATGCTCACTCTTGCAAAGCAAGAATAAAAGCGTCTTCAGGATACATTGCATTTGTATTGATTTATAACATGTGATCCAAATAAAAACTCTGAATGGAACCTCAGGGTGTATCCTCTACTAGCCCCTCTCAATCAGGTGGTTGCCCCTGAGCCCTTCCCGAGTGGACAGTTCCCAGTACAACTTAGTAAGGAGTTTCATGGGCAAATCACATAAAAATGGCCACCTCTGGAATTTGATATGACCATCTTGGGAGGGTTGGTCAAGTAGACAGTGCTGGGAACTTATCCATCCCTGGGGGGAAACTGACACTAAGAAGGGTGAGTCTGGTGTGGAGAGTCAGATTTAGCAGCAAGGGTAGAGGGCTGGACATTGAGTGGGGGTGGCCACTAGAACCACCTGGACACCTGTCCCACCCTCCATCACGTGCATGCCCTTGGGAAAAAGACTGGGTTCTCATTTAAAAACTCTGCCTTCTAACTCTAGGAGGATTCCCTCCTGCTAGGCACGCTGCTACGGTCACGCTGGGTTCAGAGGGTGGAGAATAGAGAAGAGGGTACTCTTTGGATATATGGCAGTACAGGGTGGGTACTGACCTGCAGGGGTCCCCAGGGAGTGGCCAGGAGCACCCAGACAGGGTGGGGTTCACCCGTGAAGATAGCAGAGGGGTGGGGGTAGTGCCTTCATTGACTTGGGCTGATCTTGCCTCCCTTCCAGACGGGCTGGAGGACAAACTCAGCAGGAATTAAAGTCTGGAGTTTTTAAAGTCAAAGGACAAATATGAGTCCACTGTCTTAGTCAGTTTGGGCTGCTATAAAAAATGCTATAGACCAGATGGCTTAAACAACAGGCGTTTATTTCTCCAGTTCTAGAGTTGGCAAGTTCAAGATCAGGGTGCCAGCTGATTTGGTTCTTGGTGGAGGACCTGCTTCCTGGCTTGTAGATTATATCCTTTTCACTGGGACTTGAGAGAAAGAGAGAGAGAGAGAAAGAGAGAGGGGGGGAGTTAGTTCTTCTCTGGTGTTATCTCCCCATTCTTTTAAGGACACTAATGCTAATCCCATCATGGGTCCCATCCTCAAGACCTCATATAAACCTAATTGCCTCCTTAAGATCTCACCTTACATCACTTTGGAGGTTAGGGCTTCAACATATGAATTCTAGAACGACACAAGCATGCCCATAAGATGCCTGTGACTGGGGAAGATGGTCCACCTGACATGGCAGGAACTTAATAATACTCTATCACTTTATAACCTTATTTCTATGATAGCTGGAAAACAGATATTAAGGGACGTCTCTGTAACAAAAATTTTGTTGTCCCTAGGTATCCTTAGGGGATGAATTCCAGGATTCTCTCGGGCATCAAATCTTCAGACACTTAAGCCCCTTATATAAAATAGTATTTGTGCATAATCTACACACATCTTCCTACACATTTTAAATCATCACTAGATTATTTATAAAAATGAATGTAATATAAATGTGGTCTTAACAGATGTCACACTGTATTATTAGGTTCTCTAAATGACAAAAAGTCTGTAAGGTACAGTACATATGAAATTAAAATGAACATTTTTGATCTGTGGTTAGTTGAACCTGTGGATGCAGAACCAGTGGATTTGGAGGGTTGAATATAATCATGGTTTCCTTTCTTGGCACTGAGTTTCTCTTCTTTGATCCTTTCTTCTTTATCTCTTGGTTGCAGCCCCTCTTGGTTCCAACAAAAGTCCCCTGGTACCAGGTATTGGGGGACTTCAGTCCTGCTCCCCTGAATGCTAACAGCTCACATAAGACTTCCTTGTAGGGTTCAGGGCTGTGAATCTGAGAGGTGGGACATAACCTACTGCTTCTCCTTCCAAATTCTATTTCCATCTTAGGCAAAGAGTTCTTTTTCCTGGACAATGAAACAAGATTGTACAAAATAGCCCCTGAAGGCTGGAGAGAGCAGCTCCCGGAGACCTCCGCAGGCACCTTCACGCTCTTCCTGAGGATTAAGTTCTTCGTCAGCCACTGCGGGCTGCTGCAGTGAGTGCTGAAACTTGTTCCTTGTCTTCCTAAGGAGTTTATGCCCATCCCCTGACAGTATAGATAATGGGTAGGAAAGTGCTTTGGGAACTGTAAATTTCATATAAATGACAACAAACATTTCCATGGGTGTTGTGTGAAGTGCCTGGCACACAGCATCCCTCACCAGGGGAAGCAGGCATGGTGTGGTGAAGGAGACCACACTGGCCTTCCTGGCTTTTCCTCTGGGTTCTGTTGGATTGTACCCTGCCTTCCCTTCTTTCCCCATCTCTCAGACCTAGAAGCCCTCTGGTGCAGTGTTCTGGCCTCTCAGCATTCCATCCTCTTTTATTTCCATTCCTCATTTCTTTGCTAGGGATAGCCTGACAAGGCACCAGTTTTACCTGCAGCTTCGTAAAGACGTCCTTGAGGAGAGGCTGTACTGCAATGATGAGATGCTGCTACAGCTGGGGGTCCTTGCCTTGCAGGCTGAGTTTGGCAATTACCCTCAAGAGGTAAGAGTGGATGCTAGAACCTTTGGGTGGTCACTGGAGAAACTATAATGGGATGGGTGGGACTGTAGGAATGTGGAGACTCTGCTTTTGAGAAGTGTTATTATTATCTATTACTGAGATTGGGGTCAATTGCATCCATCCATCCACCCATTCACTTCATCCATGTGTCTATTCAACATGCATTAAATGAGTGCTGTTTCTTAGGTTCTGGAGGATACAAAGATAAATCAAGTTTATGCATCGAAATGTGCTTTGAGTCTGATGTTCCCTCCTGTATTAGTCAGCTCTGCATTACTACTATGAAATAACTAAAATAGCCAGCTTATAAAGACAAAGGGTTTATTTGGTTCAATGCTTTCTAAATCCAAAGTCCAAGATTGGGCCACCTCATTGGTTTGGTCTCTGGTGAGGTTGTGAGTGGTAGCCCATCATGAAGGAGCGCGCGTGTCAAAGAGCTTATTTATGTTGCAAACAGGAAGAAAGAGAGAAAGGTAAGAAGAGAGAGGGGAGGGGGGAGGGAGAGAGAGAGCCTGCCCGTGATGCCTCTAAGGGGATTACCCTAATAACCGTAGGACCTCCCACTAGGTCCCACCTCCCAAATATTCTACCACATCTCAATAACACCATTCGGGAGACCAAGCCTTTTATTACAAAGTGTCCCTTGGGGGACACTTAGAACACATCAAAACCATAGCACTTCTAAAAGCAATAATTTATGTACTTATTGAGTTTCTATTATCATCATCAGTAACAATAACCAACTTTTATTAAGAGATCACACTGACTTTGTCCTGAACTACTGTTAACTCACCTAACTCTCATAGCAACATTGCAAGGTTGGTATCATCACTCACATTTTCTAGAACAATTTTGATTCATGTGGCTAGTAATGCTAAAAATATAAATTTGAGTACAGGTGTATCCTATTGTAATGCCAGTACTGATTTTGCTGGGGGATAGTACCTCTCAGAGTGGCAGATTGTGTAAGTTTTGTTGATCAAACTTGCTTGTGATGATCCTTTACTGGAGTCCTTAGGGAATAATAGAGGAGAATGGTTTTTCAAATTTGCAGATGCCTGAAACTAGGAAGGGATGATGCTAATACGTGTATTTATCTAAGTAGGATTTAAAATAGGGCTGCCGGCAGAACGGCAACACCAACAAGGTAAGCTTTCACAGAGAGAAGTAGAGTATGGCTTTCAGTTCATGATGCACCTCATCTATGTTCAAGATGGAATAGGCTTAGCCACAGACCTCAACAGGGAACCAGCAAGTGACCCAGCAGGTCACTTAATATGAGGTCCAAATGATGGATCCATCTCCAAATGCATTGTGGGAACAGAGAAGAGCAAAGGAGGTTAAGTTCCCACTGGTCTGTTCCCTGGCATTTAGCCACCCACCTTCCTTCCTTCCTTCCTTCCTTCCTTCCTTCCTTCCTTCCTTTCTTCCTTTCTTCTTTCCTTCCTTTCTTCCTCTCTCTCTCTCTCTCTCTCTCTCTCTCTTTCTGGGGATTGAACTCCAGGACACTTGACCCCTGAGCCACAACCCCAACCCTATTTTGTTTTTTATTTAGAGACAGAGTCTCACTGAGTTGCTTAGTGCCTGAGGCTGGCTTTGAACCTATGATCCTCCTGCCTCAGCCTCCTGAGCTGCTGGGATTACAGGCATGTGCCACTGTGCCCGGCTTAGCCAGCTTTCTATCACTGTCACAAAATATCCAAGATGACAGACTTATAGGAGGAAAGGATTATTTTGGCTCATGGTTCCGAGGTTTCTGTCCACAGTCTCTTGGCCCTGTTGCTTTGTGCCCGTGGTAGAGGAGTACGTAATAGCAAAGCGTGTGGCAGAGGAGATCTGTTCATTTCCTGCTAGACAGGAAGCAGATGGAGACAGGAAGGGGCCAGGGTTCCAATACCCCCTTCAAGGACATGCCTGCAGTGACCTCACTTCCTTCTACTAGGCGCCATCTGCTAAAGTTTCTACCCCTGCCTGGTAGTGCCCCAGGCCGGTGACCAAGCCCTTAGCATACAGGCCTTTGGGGGCTATCTACAATCCTAACCATGACAGCTGGTGGCCTCCCAGCCTGCGTGCTGGACTTTATCTCAAAGGGCGCTCACCTGTTGTGTGCCAATAGCTGGTACTCCGGAGGAATGTTCAACTTGGAGAAAGATGCTCTGGAGAGACCTGAGGGCTGTTGAAGGAGGAGCCCACAGCTCAAAAGAAAGAAATGAAAAGGTTTAACACCCCCACATTTCTGCCCCAGAAATCCTCAAAAAGACCTTTTAAATCCTTGAGATCCCAGGAACTGGGACGTGCATGGGCTTGTGTGCTTTCCCACCAGGGTCTGCATGCTCATCACAGTCTTCACCCTCTTCCTGGCTGTCTGCAAACGCACAGCTTTCCTGCCACCTTGAATAGACTGAACCCTTCCTCTACCCTCTGGTCCTTTTACCATCTCCCCTAGGCCCTTAGCCAGTACTTATTAGTCAGTGCTCTCTTGATTGTGAGTGACAATCACTCAGATTGTTGTGAATAATAAATGTCACATTTTTTTATTGGCTTGCAGAACTGAAAGGTCCAGGTCCTTTCCTAACCTACCCCCTGCCATTTTGACAAGCCACCAGCCCTTACATGGAGCCTCTTCTGTCTCCTTAGCCTCCAGGGCTGGGGTACTTACCTTGTTTAGGGCCTGTGGGCTACAGGGACTCAAATGACGTCATCAGGACTTCCTGGATCTCTGGGGTGCATCTCCTCTGTCAGGTTTGTCTTCAGTGGCTTCCCAATTCCATCCTTCAGCACAAGAAGGAGAGGGGCCCTCTGAAAAAATGCCATGGAAATCCTGGGCTCACTGCATTGGTTCTGATAGAGTCAAGTGTTCATGTTACACCAATCACTATGCAGGGAGATGCCATACTCCAATTGGCTGGACTTGAATCTCATGGTTGCCCTAGAAGCCGGGGTTGGAGTTCACACTACACAAAGTGCATAGACTGAGAGGTAGGGGTGATGACTTTCTAGAAAGAAAGAAAGCAGTTGTGCATGGCCAAAGGGCATTCAATGGGTAGCAATGCTACATTGCTGGTGAGGAAAGGAGCCATGCTTAGCCAAAATTCTACCTGTTCTTGCATTGTGGAATAAATTGTGTCCCCCAAAACTTATATATGGAGCCATGATCTCTAGGACCTTGGACTGACTGTATTTGGAGACAGGAGCTTTAAATAAGTGAGGATCCAGATGTAGTGTCTCATGCCTATAATCCCAGTGACTTGGGTGGCTGAGGTAGGAGAATCACAAGTTTGAGGCCAGATTGAAATAAAAGGGGCTTGGGGATGTAGATCAGTGGTAGAATGCCTCTGAGTTCAGTCCCCAGTAACACACACACACACACACACACACACACACACACACACACAAACACAGAGAACTGAAGCAAAAGTTTCTGGAAATAGGTTATACCCTTTCTACATGTGATGCATGTTGATATTTCTTCTATTCTATTTAGTTAAAAAAATGCTGGTTAAGAGCCTGCCAGCTGATGTCATGGCTCTCAAATGGTTTGCAGACTATGGTTTGAACAACACTTTTCTGACTACCAGTATTGCCTTGCAACAACTCCCAGAACATTTTTGGAAGTTGTTACCAAGTTCTGGAGTCTCCAAAGCCCCTCTGCATCCCCTCACACTGCTGTGTGCTTCTTCATAGTATTCATAATCACCTGGCATGATAAATCCATTTATCAGTTTTATTTTCATTGTCCTTGCTATAATTTGGATCTTGAAAATCCCGAAGGCCCACATGTCAAGGCTTGGTCTCCGATCTGTGATCCTATTGTGATGCTATTGGGAGGCTTGGGAACTTTGAGGAGGGGGGGCTAATGGAAGGAAATTAGGTCCCTGGGTTTTGCTCTTGAAGGGGATATTAGAATCCTGGCCCCACGTCTTCCTCTGTCTTAGTTTCTTGGCTGCCCTGAAGTAAACACACTTTCTCTTCCATACGTTCCTTCCATGTTGTACAGTGCTACCACAAGGCCAAAGCAAGAGGGCCAAGTGACCATGAAACTGAGCCAAAATCAAAGTCTCCTCCTAAAAAGTTGATTATTTCAGGTATTTTGTCACTGCAATGAAAAGTCAATTAAGATACTCTGTTAGAATCAAGTATGCCTGAGGGATTTTGTTTGTTTTGTTCTACTCATTTCCTCAGAACCAAAGTGGTACCTGAAACACAGGGAATATGCCCAAGAGCTATTGGTCTGAGTAGAAAATGAACTGAGTTCAGGCTCCTGGACTGGATGACACTATAGATAGACCATCCATCAGAACAGTCAGCAGTTGCTTGCCAAGGACCTGAAGTGCAATACCCATCTGATCCCCCATTCTCCTAAGCCATGGAGACTCCATGGTCCAAGAGGACTGGGACTTTCTTTCTGCTACTGACACTCAACTGACCCAGGAAAGCAGTGTCCCAGAGCTAGCTTGGCTCCCTCACCCTCCTTCCTCTACTCTGTCATTGCCTACCCTGGAGCTCCTTTCTGTCCTCAGCCCTAAGACGCAGGTGGCTTGGGCCAGTTCTCCATGCCTTTTTGCTGCTACATTTGGGATCCTTTGAAAGAGGGTGCTCTGAGTTATTGGTGTCCCTGTGAATCTTTCCATTGTCTTTGCTGTAGGTTCTGGACCACTCATATATGTGGCTAAATTGGACAGGACAGGGTATCTTCCAGGGGCAATGTAGTCTACCCTTAGCAGACTCCACGATCCAGAGGAATGATCCTAGAGTCCTGGAGTTGGATAGAATGGGGTTCAAAGCCTGACAATTCTGTTTAATAGCTACATAACTTTGGGCATGTTATCTCTCTGAGCCTTGACTTTTTCATTTGCAGATTGGAAAATAATAATGCATATATAGTGTCTGGTGCAGAGCAATTTCTGTTGGCAAGTTTTCCTTCCCTTTCCCCAGAATTAGGAATGCTTTAATACAAAATTACACAACAGCTAACCATCAGTCTATGGTTTCAGACATATGATATGAAACCCGAGTCTAACTCTAATGCTTAGAATTGGAAGACACTGCAGGGCAGGCCCCCTGAGGGCACCTGGGGAGCTCTAGACAGGTCTAGAATCTTTCCAGTGGCATAATTTTCTCCAGGGTCCTAGAGGCCCAGTCCTGGCTCTGTATTACTATGTATGCCTGGATTCTCCAGAGAAATAGAACCAGTAGGATATCTATCTCTCTGTACATCTATCTGTCTGTCTGTCCGTCCATCTGTCCACCCATCCTTCTACCTAGATCTTTATTATAAGGAATTGGTTCATGTAGTTATGGAGGCTGACCAGTCCCCAGTTCTGCAGTTGGCAAGCTGAAGACCCAGGAGAGCAGATGGTGTATTTCCAGTCTGAGCCCAAAGGCAGAAAACCTGTGTCCCAGCTTGAAGACAGTAAGGCAGAGAGGAGTTCCTTCTTATTTTTTGTTTTATTTAGGCCTTTAGCAGATTGCTTGAATCCTACTATTATGGTTTGAATGTATTCCCTCCAAAGTTCAAATTGAACTTACTCCTCATTTTGATAGCATTAACTGGGACTTTTGAGGAGTGAACAAGTCACAAGGTCTCTGCCCTCATGAAAGGATTAGTGCCTTAAGAAAGGACTGGAGCAAACTAACTTAGGCCCTCCCCATTTTCCTTCAGCCTTCCTCCATGTGAGGATGCAGCAGCAGCAAGCCTCCCTCTTGGAAGTAGAGTCCTTACTAGACACCAATGCTGATGTCTTTTCAGAATCCAGACCTATGATAAATAAATTTGTTTTTCTGTAAATTACTCAATCTGTTATGATAGCTGCAAATGGGCTAAGACAGCTGCCACATTCAGGAGGGTGATCTGCTTTCTTATTCTACTAATGTAGATGTCAATCTTATCCAAAAGAACCCTAGGGTACACACCTAAAATTTGACCAAATATCTGGGCATCCCATTGCCCATTGAAGTTGACACACAAAATTAACCATTATGATGCCTCATTCTAGAAACTGGATGCCTCCTGTGCCTATCCAGTTTCTGTTTGACCTCATTTTTCTTCTGCTTTCATCTGATCTCATTCTCTACTTATGACTCCCCACACCCAAATCCTGCCAAGCCTCAACATTTCTGGGTTCTACTAGGGTCCAGAGTATTTCTGAGATGTTCTCTGATGCTCACCATGTGGCTCCCAATGCAGACTTTTTACCTTTTTGTGTGTGTATGAAAGCAATAGAATACACAAACCTAATTCATTTATACATCTACTTGCTTAGTCCTAATTTATGGACTGTTTCATGCTCAGCACTATCTAATCCTTAATTAACCCTGAAACGCTAGTTTATTTCCATTTGCAATTGAGAAAACTGCAGCTCTATGAGGTTTAGGTAAGCTAATGAGAGCCCAACCGGGACACACTGCTAGAACTTTTCTGCATTATGTACCAGGTGCTATAGTGTGAACTTCAAAGGCATTAAGGGAGGGGAGACCTTTTCTTTGTGTCATTGAGTGGGCAGGAGGAGGAGGCCAGTGCACCCAGGAAGCTTCAGATTTTTCACCATGGCCTGAGTTTAGGGGGCCATCAGGCTGGTTGTGTAACATGTGTCACATCAGGGGGGACTTAGTGTGCCCTCCTAAGGGGCTTATATTTTGTTTGATGAGTTCTGGTGCTGAGAAAAAAAAAATAAAAAGATTTGCAAGCCACTGTTGTGAAAGATTGGGAGCCCCTGAAGAATTTTAAGCAGGGAAGTAACATGATTACATTTGCATTTTAAAAAGGAAGACAAAGGCAATTCAGTACAAAAATAAATCTCCTTAATCACATCATCACGGCAGAACAACCTCCTCTGGGCACATTCTCTTCCAGCCTTGATCACATGCAGGGATTTTTATGCAGTTGTAAAAATTGCCACATTCGATTTGTAGTCTGCTTTCTCACTTCATGGTGTATGTCCTCCGTGGCCTTCCTGATGATCATTTATAGTGGCTGCGTGTTAAGAGTCCACAGGGCTGGGTCTGCCTTCCCTTGTCGATTCTCTTACTCTTGGGGATTCACCTGATACTGCCATGTAAGTGATAATCACTATTATTACCATTTGAATCACTTCTGATCTTTCTCTTTTATAAATGACATAGTAATGAATGTACTCGTGCCTGGAGCTTTCCTAGTTCCATGTAGACTTCTTCTCTTAGATATATTCTTGCAGAGATGCTGTATTAAAGATCCTAAATGCTTTTTTTTTCACCCCCAAACGTCTTAATAGATTATTTATTTATTTATTGTGGTACTGGAAATTAAACACAGAGTCCTTTATCACTGAGCTGAGATATATCTCCAGCCCTTTCTATTTTTTATTTTGAAACAGTGTCTCACTGAATTGCCAAAGCTGCCCTTGAACTTGTGATCATTCTGCCCCAGCCTCCCAAGTCACTGGGATTACAGGCCTGTACCAACACAGCCAGCTTAATAGACATTGTTTTTTAGAGCATGTATTAGTCAGCTTTCCATCACTGTAACAAAATAGCTGAGATAATCAGCTTACAAGAAGGAAAGATTTATTTCAGATTAAGGTTTCAAAGGTTTCAGTCCATGGATGCTTGGTTCCATTGCTTTGGGCCCATGGTGAAATAGAATATCATTGTTGGGGGCCTGTGGTGGATCAAATCTGTTCCCCTGCTGGAGACTGGGAAGCAAAAAGAGAGATAGAGGAAGGAGCTGGGGTCCAAATACCTCTTTCAAAGACACCCCCCCCTCAGTGACCTAACTTTCTTTCACTAGGCCCTACCTCTTAAAGGTTCTACCAACTCTTAATAGCACTGTAGGCTGATGACCAGGCCTTCAGCATATGGGCCTTTGGGGACATTTAAGACCCAAACCATACCTGAGCAGTTTTAGGTTCATGGCAGAATTGAGTTAACAGTACAGAGATTTCCTATATCCTGTAGCCACCCCCCTACACACTCCCCCTCTATAAACACTACAAACCTTATGCACCAGAATGCACATTTCAAAAACCAAGGAACCTACCTTAACTAAATGCTATTACCCAGAGTCCATAGTCTGGGGTTCACTCTTGGTGTTGTACATTCTACACGTTTTGACAAATGTATAAAGATGTATATCTGCTATCATGGTATCATATAGTTTCATTGCCATAAAAATCCTTTGGATTAACCTCTCCCTCCACCTAAACCCTGGCAATCACTCATCTTTTACTGTCTTCATAGCAGAATGTAATACAATTGGAACCATACTACATGTAGCCTTTTCAGATGGGTTTCTTTCACTTCAAAATGTGCATTTAAATCCCCCCCCATGTCTTTTCATGTCTTCATAGCTCATTTCTTTTTAGCTTGAAAAATATTTCATTGTCTGGATTTACCACAGTTTATTTATCTACTCACCCACTGAAGGATAACCTTTGCTTCCAAATTTTAGCAATTACGAATAAAGGTGCTATAAACATCTAAGCTGGAGGACCCTCAGCCCACCACTACAAGGTGGTAGCACAGCAGGAGTGTAAGATGCAGTGTACACTCTACTGTTCCATGTAGATCCCCTTGTCAGGGAAACTCACCTACACTCTGCCTAGAGAAGACCAGATCCTTCCAGTTTCCAGCTGTCTTCCTCGAATGTAATTGCCTTCAAAGCTAGGGGGCAATGGTTTTCTCAAGGGTACTGAGAGAATCATCCTGAGACCATAGAAAGTGGTTCAGAAACACAAAAGCAGGGTCAGTTTCTCTCTCTGCCCAATCCGGCCATCTTCATTCTTTTTAAAAAATTTTAATTTTTTTGATTCATTGTACACAATGGAATACAACTTTCATTTCTCAGGTTGTACATGAAGCAGAGTCATGCCATTTGTGTAATCATACATGTAATAGTATAATGATGTCTGTCTCATTCTATTATCTTTACTTCCCCCAACCCCCTCCCCACCCCTCATTTCCCTTTACGCACTCCATCCATCCTCCATTCTTCCTTTACCAACTCCCCACCATTATATATCATCATCCACTTATCAGAGAAGCCATCTTCATTCTTTACAGAGCACCCTGAGACCACTCCTCCACGAACTTCAGCATTCTTCTCTCTGTCCAAATCTGCATTCAAAGAACTCAGTATCAGGTAGTGGGTGACCCTGACCTTCCAGCATCTCCCAGAAGACTTACAATAGTGTGACCTTGGATCAATGAAATGATTTCCTTTCTTGTGGATCTTGGCAATGGCAATAATATTGCCTCTTTGGCAAGTTTATTGTAAGGATTGAGAGTTTGAGTTCTAAAGACCACCTGGCATGCAAAAGTTACTTCTAAATGGGGGGCTCCTTTCTTTTCTCCCTTCTATTCATGTCATATGATTTGGCCCCATTTCTAATATGCTAGCAGATGATGTTCCCTGTGGGCACCTCAAAGAAGCATCCTTGTCATGGGGCCCTAATGGGATTGTGACTACAGACACATTTCTTTTCTGCTCATAATCCCACAGAAGACATCTTGGTTATGCTTCTTTCTTCTGCATTCTATTTCCAGGAAACAGAAAGTAAGGCGTATTTTCGAGTTGAAGATTATGTCCCAGCAAGTCTGATAGAGAGAATGACTGCTCTCCAGGTCCAAGCTGAAGTTTCAGAGATGCACCGGCTCTGTTCTGCACCCTGGGGAGAGGATGCTGAACTGGAGTTCCTAAGGGTAAGGTCTTGGGACTCTGAGAGATGTGTTAGTGCTCAAGGGCATGCAGCTAGTGGTCTGCTTTGAGGCCTTCTCTGGGGACCGGATGGGCTCAGACCTGCAAAGGAGGTGCAGGCCAGAATCTTGAACTATAGGAGGAAAGAAGTCTCCATTGCTGTGAGGGGATTGGAGAGGTTTCTGGAAGCAGGTGGCATGGGAAATGAACTCCAGAATAGGATTTGACAGACTAAGGTGGATGCTATCTTCAAACTTACAGCAGCATCTTGACAATTTTCTACAGGTAGGAAGACCATATACCTATGCATGACATCCAGGACAACTGAAGTACAAAACTGCGGTGTGAGTCCAAGCAAAGTCATTAGAAGACTTCTAGTGTGTAGACTTGGGGTTCTGTCCTCAGAACAGCACAGCTAGTATGGTCCATGCCCAGGAGCATAGCTCTGTTCCACTCTCTTCACTCCTCACGTAAAAGCAGCAGCATTTCAGTGTGCACATGTTCACAAGCATCCATGATGATGACTACCTTTGCTCACTCCGCAACCTCTGCTCACTGTGGGTCAGGTACCGTGGGATGTGGAGACGAAAAGCATGTGCTCCCTGCTCCTGCTCAGTCCCAAGTCCTGGGACGACAGCCACATACTCAGAGGAAGGTAACACGGAGAAATGCTTGTGAGAACAAGAATACCAATGATTCTAGGTCAAGATGGTGGGATTGGGGGTGGGATTACAGGTACAGCTGGAGGTTAGTGAAGGGGGTCCTCTGGATCCCACAGGACAGGATATATGACTGGACCATTAGATTTAGGGAGCAGTTTTAAAAGTAAGCAAGGGGATTTATGCATTTCTCTTTACATAAGCCTCCCAACATGAACAGAGATAGTCTGTCCACATTTTCATGACTAACAGAGATGACTGCTTGAAGGCAAAACTACTGAGATGAGGCCTGGCCTTTTCTCTTTGGCTGGTCATTTAGCAGAACCCTCCCAGTGATATCATGGGTCAACCTGAGAGGGTTTCATTTGAGAAGTCCCAACAGAAACACACTTGCTACATTCCATAGTCCAGTCTTCACGTGAGTTTCCTGTCAAGAGAATGTAGTGTTCCCTTGATGAGGGAAAAGTGGGGACTTTAAAGCTCTCTGATGGTAAGTGACCACAGAACTGAAGAACCAAGTTGAGAGGCCATGGACTCAGCCCAGAGGGAAACTTCTGCAGGGGAGATGCTCTCTGCCATCCTCTCCCAAGTCCAGCTTTGTGTGCCAGCCTCACTGTTTGTGTTCCTCCCTTCCATGACTGAACAATGAAAAATGATTGTAAAAGCAGTCACCATCTCAGAAGCAAAAAATGCAGAAAACATGTTTTCCCCAGTCTTTCACAGGAAGCCCTGAATAGATTAGATTTCACTTGCATGCAGTCTTCATTGTATCAGGGAATACTCTGGCTTTCCCAGTTCCCCCTGGTGGACTAGATGGAGTTGCTGATGATGTAGACTGCCTGCCCTTGGAGCAGAAAGATGATCTAGACAGGGCTTTGTTATCCCAGAGCACACTGGGGCCTTCCTTGTTAGGGTGTGAGCGTGTTGAACCAAGTCCTTGTTTCTCTTTAATTATAAAAGTAAACATTTTCCATCATTCTGCCCCTTGTAGTTAGTGCATTACATTTTTGTATATTCACTCTCCTCTCTTTATTCTATGCATTCAAATGTATGTATATATGCACATATATTTAAAAATGAACATATATTTTTTCCAATATGGGACTGTTGTAAACAATACTGAGATTAGTATTTTTCTACATGAACTTTTAGCTATATTTCTGTTTAATTTGATAGGGATAGAATCTCTTGAGTGGAATTACAGGTTGATAGTAACAAGCAGTTTAAACATTATTCCTACACATTGGTAAGATGATGTCAGAATAGTCTCTTCTGGGTATTTCTTATCTCTTCTACTAGGCTGTAAATGCCTGGAGGGCCCTAGATCCTTAGAGCCTATGGCAGAGAGCAGTTCTCTATAAATAGCGCTGGATTATTTAATCATAGCTCCTCATGGCTCTTCTATTTTATTAAAAAAACAACTCAGAAAAACCATTCCTGATCATGATGCCTGGCTCTGCTGGTTCATCACCTCACACTAGAAGCAGACTTGGCAGAAATCCAGGGTGGGGTAACGCTGCATACCATCTTCTCTCTGGAAGATTCACAGTTACAGTAGCATATTGACCCCAGAACAACCTGTTTAAGGTTAACTCACTGTTTTCCAGACTTCCTGAACCACAAAACCATTTTCCCACACAACTACGGCTTGTGATATGTAATTAAAATGATTTTGATTTTTTAGCTGTTGAACTTTTACTGGTTGTATCCTGTATTTTTCACCACTTAGCATTATAACAAATGCATTCTCCAGGTAATTGCAAATGCTTTGTAAACATCCTTTGTAAGGGCTGCCTGATACATCACCCATTTTAAGGCAGAATTGTCTTTAGGACATCATGCACTGCCTGAGAGCTAGTCTCCTTAGCCTTTCCTGGCAAGTCTGCACTGAACAGAATTCTGAGAAGGGATTGCCTTGATTATTCAGCATGTTTTCTTAGGAAGGATTCTCAAAAGTGGAATTATAGGGTTAAAGTATATGAGTTGTTGTGAATCTCTGAGTGAATATCTGGAAATAACAATGCAGTTGTTTTCAATAGTTTTCAGTAAACCAAGGGTGCTCCTTGGGCTCATGGATGGGAACACCTGGTTCCAGTATCATTTTGATGTCTGCTGTCAGGATAGGGGACCTTAGAGGGATGGCCCTTGTCACATAAAGATGAAATGATCCTTTGAAAAGGAATCAAGCAATAACCATACGGTATGGATGACACCATGGAAGATTCCCTAGTAGACAGGGGGTGGAGACAGATAATGTTATTTTATTTCTTACAGACTGAAGATGCCCTTGACAACATTATGTATATTTATGATTCCAGGCTTTCTGGATACCCTTTTAGTTTAGAGTGAAGACTAAGGAGCAAACAGTTTCACGTGAACATATTCCTGTTTCTGGCTCCAAAACAGAAACCGGATCAACTGAACAATTTGTCTTTCAGATATACTTAATTGAAGAATTTGCCCTTGGATATTTGTACTAAGACATACTCATACCAAAAGTTAAAACATCATATTCATTAATAGAAGGTTGTTCTGATATATGTAGTAAAAGAGAATTGAAAGCATTATTTTCAGATTGACCCACTGTATGGACACTGCTTTTCTGGTCCTGGACTTTGCTTTACATTTATTTTAATAGGACTTGATGTTTTGGGCATGCATGCCAAGAGGTGACATGAAATGGAACTGAAATTTGATCTTCTTGGAAACCAGGGAAAGGCCGAATATAATTATCTGCAGCACGTGAATCCAAGCGAATGGTAGAGCCAGGCTGACCTCTGCCTGGCAAAGAGGCAGCAAAGTTTGAGCAGAATAATTTCCAAGTAATCAGTAGCTGATCAATGGGTATTATAGATACCAAAATCCTTATTTCCCTTTCCTGAGCACAACTATGATGGTACTTGGTTATGTAGCTAAAGCAGGAATCATCAATTTGCAAGTAATGATCTGGACCATCAAGCTGTATCAGATACAGTGGGAAGCAATGCTTGTATGTTTTGTGACAATGACTGTAGGTATCAACCATTTCCTACTGAAATGAAATTCCTATGACAGTAGTATCCACAGTCTCTAGGACTTCCTTATGCCCTAAGAATAGAAGATGAAGTGGCATTTTCAGGGAAAAGTTGAATTTTGTTAAAAAAAAAAAAAAAACCTTCCATTTAACTGAAGAATTTGAAGAATTTGATCTGTAGGGACAAATTGTTCAGCTGACCTGATAACTTAACCCTTTTGTGCCTCTGTCCTCTCCTTTAAAAGAGGTAGCGATACGTATCTCTTAGGATTGCAGTGAAGATTGAATAAATAATGAAATAAAGCATGGACATACTTAGCATAACAATATCATTTAAGAATTTGGGGGCCCCCAGTACTCAAGTATTATGACTCTCTCAGTATAGTTAAAAAGTAAAATAAAGCTAACACTAAGTGATTAAGAAAGTATAAGCAAGTCTAGCAAAGGTATTTGCAGTTTCACAAAAACTAATGCTTTAAAATGTTTTTTTAAAGATATATCATATTAAATTCTTTAAAAGAATTCACTTAATTGTTTTAGGGTGGCTCTACTCTGTCATACCTTAATCAATCACATGCCCAACCTGGTCACTGGTTATTTCAACATCTGTGCTCAATACATACTGTTTTGAATGATAATGAGGATGACATGTCTCTTGAAAGTTAAAAGAAGAGGCTCAGCATCCAGAAACTTAATTGAAACCATGTGGAGAGTCATGGGATCTACAGGCATTATCATCCATCTGCAGAGGTTATTGATCAGCAGATGGAGAACAGCCAACAATGAACCTGAAAGAAACAAAAAGCTGTAATTTGTCCCTGCTTTTGTGACTGTGCTTGGGGGTGAGACAGATTGGGTAGGACATGGCACTGTCTGCTAGAGGGTAGAGATGAGGTACCAGATACCATCAATGAAATCCTGAGAGGGTTGCAAGTGCCTGGCCAAGATGCCCTCGTGTGGGTCCATGTGCATCATCGTGATGAGAACTGGAGTCCTCTTCCTGGTGAAGATAAAGATGAGAGAGTCCAGGATAGAGACATGACTACCATTCAGACATAAAAACACATGTGTGAGTTTATATCTCAAATTCTCTTAAGAATTTAGTTGACCAGATGCAGTCTCCAACTCTGATTGACTCTTGGTCCCTGGTGAATTCAGTTTCCCAGTAAACTGGGGAATCTGGGACTATGGGGATCTACTATGAAGAAACTGCTGCATGGTAAGAAACACTGAAGTGATGAGACATTTTCTCTGCAAGGCGTTTATGGCTCACCTTGGTTTGACATTGATGTCAATGATTCAGAAGTTTGTTTTTTGTGTCTGAGCCTGTGTTCTTCCATCTGTGACATGAAGAGGTTGGACAAGATAACACTGCAGGTGACTATGATTTACACAATTGGAAAAAGGAATTATTTAACTTGAGATGTTCCAGGAGAGTCTGAATTCCAACAACACTTGTTTAGAATATTATTCTTTTACTGTCATATAGCTGTGTTCCAAGTGTTACTTAAGGACTTCCACAAATAAAAGATTTCATGAGTTAAAAACCCAGTACACACACATGTCATCATATTAGAGGTGTGGGTATATTTCATAAGAAAATCTTTTTAGCTGGGTGTTTCCAAACTTATTGGGTGACAAAAGCTATCAATGTATTTTTCGTGGAGTGGTTTGGGCCCATTATTTTAAACCAGCATGCCTGTCTCTCCTAAATGGAACTTTTTCTTGCTCTAGATCACTCAGCAGCTCCCCGAATACGGAGTACTGGTTCACCAGGTTTTCCCAGAGAAGAAGAGGCCAGAAGAGGAGCTGGCTTTGGGCATCTGTGCTAAAGGTGTCATAGTATATGAAGTGAAAAACAACAGCAGAATTGCAACTTTACGGTTCCGCTGGAGAGAAACTGGGAAGATCTCAACTTATGTGAGTGTAGCTTAGTTGACAAATGACCTGTGCTTCATTCTCCTTTGATCTGCTGCCCCTTTAAAGGAGACACGGATCTCATGACTTTCTCTTGACTAAATACGCTCACAGCCCAACCTGAGTTAACCCGCATACTGATACATGGGGGGTATATGGAGGAAGTCTACTAGGGAATTTGGGGAGATCTCCAAGAGGCCAATTCTTCCTACTATCCCTTACCAGTCCCCTCCTAGTCCTGATGAAGAGTTTTTCCTTTCCCTCTGGGTAAAGTTTCCTTAAATTGGGGAACCCATCTCACTGCGTCTGCGCTGGGCTGAGCCTGATGTCTGTCTCTGGGCTCTCCTCCCCGGCCGGGAAGTCTCCTGGGCCTCTGCTAGGCTGGGTGGCACCTAGGCCTCCGGGCTGGCCTCCCCCTGCGCGCGGAACACTCAGGCATCTGCCCTGGGCTGAGCCTGATGTCTGTCTCCATGTTATCTTAATCTTAAGACAAGTTCTTCATCTTGTGGCCCATAAAAATATAGCTTTTTTTTCTAGTTAATTTTCTCATCATTTACTATTGTTTCTACTCACAGATCATTATTTTTATTATTATCTGATGTTAGAATTTCCCAAGTAGAACAAAATCACTTTTATTCATTTTCTGGATGTTTCGTGTCTTCCATCTTGGCTTTGAAATTAATATATTGTCAAAATATGATTCCTAACAGAATTTCACAATAAATCATCATTTATTTTTATGGGGAAAAACTTGTATCTAAAAGTAGATAATAATTGAGCATAATTTGAGTTTGTTAAAGTAGCCCTGTATATTATAAGGAAGCTGATGTTTTCCCAGATTATTTTCACTCAAACTTAAAAACAACAGTTATGCCCAATTAAAATAGTAATTTTAATTACTTGAATTACTTTAATTCAATCAAAAGATATTTGACGAATTTTAACACTGAATTAATTTAATTCTACTGTATTGTTTCTTACTTTCTTCACTAAATGTTCAAAAATTCCAATAATATTTGTTTTAAAATATTCATAAAAATTCAGATACTCTAAATAGTAATTTTATAAATGTAATTTTTATAGCCATAAAATTCAATGGTCCCCTTAAGGAAGTACTTCATATATAAATTGGTTTAATTTTTACAGATTTTTTTTTTCCCACAACCTGGAATAATTTCTTGATTAAAACCAGGAAGTCATCAGGTTCACAAGACAAACTCAGTGGTTTAAAAACATGACTTAATTAGGATTTCCAGAGGATAATCGTCCTCTTCCTTGGCATAAATGACTTATTTTTATGGAAAAGTCATCCCATGAAGTAATATCACCAGCTGCTTGCCACCAACTAAGTGTCTTCCACAGAAAATGACTTGAACTTTTTATGCTTGTGCAAGCACAATGTGGGAAACTCTGTGAATAACAAGAGAATTAGCTCAGGAAGCTGGTTTACAATTTTTTCATTATTAATAGCAGAAGCAAGATGCTTCAAATGATCACTGATCATTCATTTTGCCAGCCTGCATGCAAGTAGCCAAGGAAATAGAGAAAGATACCGTTTTCAAAGTACATGATTCATAGGTGCATAGGCATCTATGCATGGTCTGATTATTCAAATAAGCATTCTTTCTAAAACACAGAACATAATTGTTCTTGCTTATCAGAACTCATTAAAATCTCCAAAGATAAATGCACGGAAGGGAGATTTCAGCTATACATGGTCTTCTTTAAGAAAAAAAAATTACAAAGTTACAAATACAAACTACCATATTAAAAAACTACTATATATAAAAGGGAATATTTATTCAGAATTAGAAATTATTCAGAATTATTCAGAATTAGAAATAGCAATAGCTTATGAATTTAAAAAGCCAAACAAATACTGCCTTATAAAAAATAAGAAAATAATTTTATTAATTTATTCCCTGACAAAGTCTGTAGGACTTTTTCTTTCAAAATTTTGGTGGCAAACTCTGATTATTTTTCCATATGATGACATTTTTCTATTATCATTTTCTTTAAAATGAATAGAAAGTTTAGTCTTTCTTCTAGCATGGCTGATTGAAATTTGGTTTTATTATGAATAGGATGCATACAACATGCAACTTTGAACAGAGGCGTGCTTGCTCTTTGTAGAGTTGCATGGTTTTCTTTCCTGTAAGTGCATGAACATTTTTTTTTTTTTTTTTTGCTGGGGCGGGAAGACAGCCTTGCGCATGCTAGGCAGGTGCTCTACCACTGAGCTACCTCCCCATTCCCAGCCACAGGAAATCCTAACACGTTCTATTCTATGTGATTCCCATTTAAAAAATGTGGGGCAATAAGTGCAACTATGGAGACTATCCCCGAGAGTATAAAACTTTACTCAACTGAACAAATTTCCTTTTAGACCAGCTACTGGCTTTGTGCATTTCAAACCTTGTTCAGGTGCTAGGTATTATAGGGCATGGTCAGTTTCATATGACTGCTGGTCCTGTACCTATGTGCTGAGATCTAGGTCAGTTGGCCCAATGGAAGGGATGTTCTGAGACACCTGGTAACAAAGTTACTGTTACAAAGAGAGGAGGAGGAGCCACATCAATAACTCTCACTAAATCTAGACTAAATGGAGCCCTGCTTCAACTTTTCCTTAGAGGAATCTGCTCCCACACCATGTAGCACACTATCTGGTGTGATTGTGTGAAGTAAAGGAGAGTACATTAATCAGCTTTCCATCACTATGACAAAATACCTGAATAGTGAACTTAAAAATAGAAGAGTTTTAAAAAATAGAAAAGGTTTGTTTTGTTTCACAGTTTTGGAGGTTCCAATCAATGATCAATTGCTTTGGGCCTGTGGTGAGATAGCGTATCATTTCAGGAGGACATGGTAGACCAAAAGGACTCATATCATGGCCAGGGATCAAAGAGAGAGGAAGACACTGGGGTCTCACAATCCTTTTTGAGGACACTAAGTGACCTAAGGATTTCCCACAAGTCCCTATCTTCTAATGCTTCCACCATTTCCTAATTGTGCCACTCGTGGGATCAAGATTTAACACATGGGTCTTTGGTGGGCATTTTATTTGAAGTGGTAAAGTTAAGTTTTTTTTTAAAAAAACAATTTATTAGAGCATTATAGTTACACATGGTAGTTGGGTTCATCCTGACAAAATCATACTCACATGGAATTTGATTTCAGTTCACATCTTCTCCCTCAATTCTTCTTCTACTTTACTGGTCTACCTTTCACTTGTCTATTCATGGATTTTTGATTGGTTCTTTCTATTTATACATAAAGGTGAAATTACCTGTGGTATATTTATCTATGCACATAACATGATTTAAAAAAAAATTCATCCTGTATTTCCTCCCCTTTCCTGTCCCTCCTCTCTTGCTCTCAGTCTACTTCTACTCTACTGGTCTTCCCCATATTTTTATGAGGGCAAATCCTCTCCTCCTTTCCTTTATTTTTCTCTAGCTTCCACATAAGACAGAAAAAATTTAACCCTTGATTTTCTGAGTCTGGCTTATTTCATTTAGCGCAATGTTGTCCATCCATATATTTACCAGCAAACGCCATAATTTAATTCTTCCTTATAGTTAAGTAAAACTGCATTGTGTACATATATCACAATTTCTTAATCCATTCATCTACTGAGAGTTGTCTGGGTTGATTACATAATTTAGCTTTGTAAATTATGCTGCTATAAACATTGAGGTGGCAATAATGCTGTAGTATTGTGATGTCAGTTCTTTTGGGTAAATATAAGTAGTGGGACAGCTGGGTCATATGGTGGTTCCATTCCCAGTGTTTTGAAAAATCTCCAGACTGCTTTCCAGAGTGGTTGCACTAGTCTGCAGTCTCACCAGGAAGGTATGAGTGTACCCGTCACCCCACATCTGGGCTGGCATTTATCACTGTTTGTGTTCTTGATAATTGTCATTTCGACTGGAGTGAAATGAAATCTTAGTGTAGATTTGATTTGCAATTCCTTGCTTGCTGGAGAGGTTGAATAGTTTTTCAAGCATTCGTTGGTCATTTGTGTATCTTCCTGTGAGAAATGTCTGTTTGGTTCTTTTGCCCATTTACTGATTGGGTTATTTTTATTTATTTATTTATTTTTGATATTAAGTTCCTTGAGTTCTTTGTATATTCTAGATATTAATCCCCTGTTGGAGGAGCAGCTGGCAAAGACTTTCTCCCATTCTGTAGGCTCTTTCTTCACACTGTTAATAATTTCATTTGGTGTGTAGAAGCTTTTAAATTTGATGGCATCCCATTTATTGATTCTTGATTTTACTTCTTGAGTTTTTTTTTTTTTTTTGGAACCAGGGATTGAACTCGGAGACACTCGGTCACTGAGCCACATCCCCAGCCCTATTTTGTATTTTATTTAGAGACAGGGTCTCACTGAGTTGCTTAGGGCCTCACTAAGTTGCTGAGGCTGGCTTTGAACTCGAGATCCTCCTGACTCAACCTCCCAAGTCACTTGGATTACAGGCGTGCGCCACCGCGCCCAGTACTTCTTGGGTTTTAGAGGTCTTGTTGAGGAAGTCAGTGCCTGCATCAATATGGTGGAGTGTTGGCCCCATGTTTTCTTCCAGCAATTGCAAGGTTTCTTGTCTAATTCCTAAGTTTTTGATCCATTTTGATTTAACTTTTGTGTAGGGTGAGAGATAGGGATCTAGTTTCATTCTTCCACAAAGGACCATCCAGTTTTCCTGGTCCCATTTGCTAAAAAGGCTGTCTTTTCTCCAACATATATTTTGGGCACCTTTATCAAGTATCAGATGGCTATTAGTACGTGGGTTTGTCTCTGGGTCTTCTATTCTGTTTCATTGGTCCTCATGTCTATTTTGATGCCAATATTATGCTGTTCTTGTTTCTATAGCCCTGGGGTGTAATTTCAGATCAGATATTGTGATGCCTCCTGCATTGCTCTCCTTGCTCAGTATTGTTTTGAATATTCTGGGTGTCTTATTCTTCCAAAATATATTAAGGGTTTTTTTTTCTAATTCTGTGAAGAATGTCATTGGCATTTTGATAGGTATTGCATTGAATCTGTATATTGCTTTTGGTAATGTGATCATTTTGACAATATTAATTCTGCCTATCCAAGAACACTGGAAGTCTTTCCATCTTCTAAGGTCTTCTTTAGTTTCTTTCCTCAGTGTTCTATAATTTTCATTTCAGAGGTCTTTCACCTCCTTGTTTAGATTAATTCCCAAATATTTTATTTATTTATTTATTTGAGCCCACTGTGGATGAAATAATTTTCCTGATTTCTTCCTCAGCAGAGGTATTATTGGAGTATAGAAAAGCTATTGATTTATATATGTTGATCTTTTATCCTGCTACTTTGCTGAATTCTTTTAACAGTTCTAGAATTCTTCTGATGGAGTATATTGAATCTTCTAAATATAGGGTCAAGTTATCAGAAGATAGTTTGATTTCTTCTTTTCCTATTTGTATTCCTCTAATTTCCTTCTTTGCCTTATTACTCTGGCTACTGTTTTGAGAACTATATTGAATAGATGTGGTGAAAGTGAATACCCTTGTCTTGTTCTTTATTTTAGAAGAAATCCTTTCACTTTTTCTCCATTCAGTATGATGGTGGCTTTGAGTTTGTCATAAATAGTCTTTATAATGTTGAGGTAAGTTCCTTCTATCACTAACTTCTCCAGCATTTTTTAATATGAATATTGCTGGATTTTATCAAAGACATTTTCTCCATCTATTGAGATGATCATGTGACTCTGTCCTTAATTCTATTTAAGTGATGAATTACATTTATTGTTTGTGCATGTTGTGACAATCTTGCATCACTGGAATGAAACCTACTTGATTGTGGTGTATTATCTTCTTGATGTTTTTTTTTGAATGTGCTTTGCTAATATTTTATTAAGGATCTTTGCATCTGTGTTCATCAAGGATATTGGCCTATAGTTTTCTTTCCTTGATTTGTTTTTGTCTGGTTTTGGTATCAGGGTTATATTGACATCATAGAATGTATTTGGGAGTGTTCCATCCCTTTTAATTATTTAATGGAATAATTTGAGAAAGACTAGTGTTCATTCTTCTTTAAAGTTCTGGTAGAACTCAGCTGAGAATCCATCTGGTCTTGGGCTTTTCTGCTTTTGAAAAGTTTTTAATTGCTGTTACATTACTTGATATTGGTCTGTTTAGGTTTTCTTTAGCTTCCTTGTTCAATTTGGGCAGGAATTTGTCAATGTATTCTAGATTTTCCAGTTTATTGGAGTATAAATTTCAAAAATAATTTCTAATAATCTCTGGATTTCAGAAGTGTCTATGGTGGTATCTCCATTTTCATCTCTAGTTTTGTTTATTTGGGCCATCTCTCTCTTTCTTTTGGTTGGTTTGGCTAATGGTTTATTAATCTGATTATTTTTTGAAGAACTTGCCCTTTGTTTTGTTGATCTTGTATTTTTTTTTTTAAATTCTCAATTTCATTAAATTTGGTCCTGATCTTAATTACTTCCTGTCTTCTACTGATTTTGCAATTAGTTTGTTCTCTCTTTTCTAAGGCCTTGAAGTGGAGGATAAACCTATTTACTTGAAATCTCTTTATTTTTTAAAAGGTAGGCACTGAATGCTGTGAATCTGCCCCTTGGAACTGCCTTTATACTGTTCTAGAGATTTTTATATGTTATATCTCTGTTCCCATTTTTTTCTAAGAATTTCTTGATTTTATTTCTAGTTTTATTCCATTATGATCTTGATAGGATGCATAGGATTACACTTTTTTTTCTATTTGCTGAGACTTACATTGTGACTTAGAATATGGTCTATTATGAAAAAGGTTCCAGGAGTTGCTGAGAAGGAGGTAAATTCAGATGTTTTGGGGTGAAATATTCTGTAGATGTCTATTAGGTACATTTGATTCTTAGTATCATTTGGGTTGAATATATCTTTACTGATTTTAGGTTTTGATGTCTGGTCTATTGGTGATAAGGGTGTGTTGAAATCACCCAGTATTATTGTATTGGTGTCTATTTGAGATCTAATATCAAGCAGTATTTTTAAAATGTAATTGGGTGTGCTGACTTTTGAGACATATATATTTGTTATTACATCTTGTTGGATTATTTCCTTATCAGTATGTGTTGGCCTTCTTTGTTTCTTCTGATTAATGTTTTCTTGAAATCTGCTTTGTCAGATGTGAGGATAGCTAATCCTGCTTGTTTTTTGGACTACATTTGCATGGAATGTTTTTTTCTATACTTTTATCTTCAGTCTATGAATGTCTTTGCCTATGAGATGCATCTCTTGCAAAATGCATATTGTTGGAATTGTTTTAGATCCATTATGCTAATCTGTGTTTCTTTAAAAATTGGGGAGCTGAGACCATTTAAATTCAGCGTTAATGTGGATATGTGTTTGTGGTTTTCTGACATTTTGATTTTTTACTCTATTTAATATTGTCTTGAGTCTCATTTAGCAGATTACTTTTCTATTGATCTTACTGTATTTGGGAGCATTGGGATTTGTTTTTGGATCCCCCTGTCTGCAGTTTATCTTTGAGTATTCTTTGCAGTGCTGACTTGATGGTCATGAATTCTTTTAGTTTACCTTTGTCATGAAAAATTTTTACTTCCTCCCCAAATGTGAAAGAGAATTTTGCTGGATATAGTGACCTTAGAGGGAAATTGTTTTCTTCTAGAGCTTGGAATATCTCATTCCAGTTTGTTGGGTGAAGGGTTAAACTTAAGCCCAGGAAGCAAGATTCAAGACTCTGCAGTTGAAAGAAAATGTGAGGATGGTTGAAATGTTAGTCATCCTTGATTTGGAGCTCATCAGTAGCCCCTAGAAAGCCCTATTTAGCCCCCAGAGCCATTTCTATGGGCCCTTTTTTTTATGGGTAGGCCAGATAAAGAAGACACACTGCCAACAGTTTACATCAGTAGGGTTATGCTCACCAGCAAATGTTTATGACCTTGAGTAGATATACTGAATCAAAGTGTTCGTGACCTTGACTACACACTAACCAAACATAACTGATTGATGACCCTGGCTACATACTGAAAACATAACATAGCCTGCCAGAAGCCACAGTGAGGGAGCCTAACTATTGCCATTTTGGACCTGCTCCAACCAGGTCTTCCATGACTTTAGGATCTGAATTAAGAAGTCAGAAGTGAATCTTACTGGTTTGCCTCTAAATATGCCCTGATGTTTCTCTCTTGTAGCTTTTAATATTCTTTCCTTATATTCTATGTTGGGCATTTTGATTATGATGCATTTTAGAGAACTTCTTTTCTGAAGAGGAAGGGGTTCCTTTATCCCTCCAGTATGGGGAAGTCTATCTCATTTCTGATATAAGGAAACTTCTCTGTTACTATCTGATTGAAAATATCTTTAATGCCTTTAGCTTGTATCTCCATGCTCTCTTCTATTCCAATGATTCTCAGGTTTGATCTCTTGATGTCCCAGAGTTCATGTATCATCTGATCATGTTCTATCATTTTTCCCCTTTATTGCGTACTGTGTCCTAGAGTTACTGAACCCTATCTTCAAGACATGAAGTTCTGTCTTCAAGGACTAAAGCTCTATTTTTCTATGCAATTTCAGCTGTTAGTGATTGTTTAAAGTGAATTTTTAATTTGGTTAATTGTGTCTTTCATTTCCAGAGGTTCTGACTGGTTTCTTCTCAATATTTCTATTTCTTTATTGAAATGTTCTTTCACCTCCTGTATTTACTCTCTTAATTCAGTCCTTAGATCTTTTTTTAGTTCACTGAACGTTTTAATAATCAGTTTTTTGTAATCTTTCTCTGATATTTCATCTACTTCCATATCTGTGGCATCCTTTGTTGGGAGATTGTGAATTTTGGAGGGAGATTTGTTTGCCTGTTTCTTCATGTTTCATAGGTCTTAGACTTGAACACCAATTGAAATGCATTCCCCTTCCTCTTTTGTACACATGGCCTGTGTATGTAGTTTGTTCTGAGACTTCTTACTATTTTTGATATGTGAGTAGATGTCAAGGAGTGGGACTTGAGGTCCTCTGGTTGTTCCTCCCTGGTCCTAGTTATTGGTTTTGGGTTTTCGTCTCCCCAGTTCTCTGAGTGGAGTAATATTAAGGCTCAGGCTAGATTACATGTGGGGTGAGGTTCATTGTTGCTTGGCTGAGTTGTGAATGTTTCCCAGCATCTCTACTCTGTGGTCCTGATTTGTCTCAATCACTTTCCAGACTCTCTTGGAAGGGGATTCAGGAATAGCGCTAATGTCAGCAACAGATGTACACCCTCACAAAAAATGTCCCGTGTCTACTTTGACATCTACAACACTAACCGTCACCTATCTAGGAATGGTGGGGTCAGCATTTAATATTAGTACCAACAATAAAAACCGTGAACTAGATCAGACATTTGGACAGCAGGTGTCTTCTGTTTCGTCCAGTGCATTGAGAATACCAACAATATGAATGGGGTAGGACTTACATAAGCCATATAATTCTATTATTTAGTCTTATTACAGTTTCTTAGGTAAGCGAAAATAGGGTAAGAAGGCAAGAGACTTTTGAAATATTTAAAAAGTGATCAGAGAGGCAGGTTATAAGTAGAAGATATCAGCTGTAAAGAATACGGAATAAAAAATAACTGAAAGTAATGAAAAAAGGAAGAGAGGAAGAGGTAAAGGGAAAATTCTAGTTATTACTGGGGGAAGAAAGTGAAGAAGAGGAGATGGGAGGGACAAGAACCACATATGAACAAACCAGCAAATGTAAGATCAAAACAACTTGAGTCTTCTGGTAGCCATTCCCCACCTAAGTCAAATCAAGGCTAAATAATAAATGCAGAAGAAAGCTACTAATGTGAAAGTGAAACTCATGAATATATATAATATGTATGCATATATATATTCTTCAAACCTGTCCATGCAGTGAGAACACACACACGCACACACACACCCGCGCACACACACACACATATGCACACAGAATCATGCATAATGAAAAAAAAATTACAATGCAATGAAATGATGCTTGAAGAAAATTCAAAAAGTTAAAACATAAAGAAGATAAAAAATGGAATAGAGGGAAAAATGAATAAGGAAAAAGAAAAAAGAGAAAAATCATAATGAGAAATAGAGGGCTTGTTTCTGCTGCAGTGTTCAAACTCTTGGCAGGAATGGATTTCCATTCTTTCTACTTGTTTTTAGCTCTGCAAACCTTGGGTCAAGGGCTGGGGGTTATTAAGTTCAATGTCTTTGGTTCCTCACATCTCCCAGCCATGTGTGGTAACTCTTAGGTTTCAGGCTCTCAGGATGGGTGGGTAGACTCGGGAGCACTTATGGATTGTGTAATCCTGTATGTGTATGTGTGTGTGAGGATGGGGGGTGATGCACAGTTCAAATTGGAAGTTCCAATAGTTAGAATTTAGTTTCAGGTGATTTTTGGAACTCTGTTGGCAGGTATTTGAGATTTGATCCATGCTCTTTATTACTGGGGAGCTTCCAGGACATTTGGATCTCTGGGGCCTTGCTAAAATCCACTTTAAAGGGCATAGGGAGCAACCCTTCCCATGATCTGCCTTCACCACTATGCATGTGAATTACCTGTGCCTCTTCCCAGTAGTTCTCCTGGGGTACCAGCAACAAAGGTTTCCCTTGTGCCTATTTCAGTTGCTCTGGTTCAGGCGCACACTGCAGGTCACAATATGTGACTGCTGGATATTTCCTTAGTGTATCGTGATTTCCTCACTGCTCTGCAGTGTTAGTAGATAGTTCCTGGGATGCAACTCTGGTCATTTTCTGGGCCAGTGTCTCAGTTATCACTGAGCTATCTGCCTGGGAGCTCAAGCAGTTTTTGGTTAGTTTTAAGTGTTCATCAAGATCAGTGTGTCTCTCTAATCCACAGGCTATCCAAAGCCAAATTTTTGTTGTTATTTGCACACTGTCTTCTCTTTCTACCAGGGGTCCCCTGTCCCCTCAGTGGCTGCTGCTGCTGCTGCTGCTAGCACCAGCCGGACTGGCATATCTCTAACACTATGTTTTATATTCTGTTTGAAGTTTCTGATTTTCTGTGTCTATAGTTTCTTTTACAGTCCAATATTCAATTTCAGTGAGTTCAACTTGTTACCCATCTGCCCAGGGAGCGATCTTCCTGCTTTGTAAGTCTGGTGCTGAGGAATTGCTGGGAAGTGCATCCTTCCTCTGATCCACCATCTTCTTATTTGATGGGCATTTAAAATCCACACTATAGCAGAGGAAAAGTCAGAGGGGAGAGTAGAGTCGGTGCCTTGATGGATTGCAGTGAAAACATCTAACTTTCCACATCTCACCAGAACATGTGAGCACATTGCCAGAATCCCTCCCAGGAAAGGACCTGCCCAAGGGAAGACCTTGAATCAAAAGATTGAGAATCCATTGCATTGATGCAAAGAGCTTTGGCTTCATGAGGTTCTTGGCAACTCTCTTCCTGGAAGAAAATTATTGTTTTGCAAAGATATATCAAAACAAACAAATAATCATGCCAGCAAGCAAACAGCAGCAACTGGCGTGGATGAACTATTAAAAAATAGTAAACTAATACTTTGAAACAACATGATATTACGGAAGCACCTGGAATATTTTTACTGCAACCAAAGGGGCTTAAGAAAGGTTTTCATGTTTGTGCTGAAAACACTGATATTGAAATTTTACATCATCTTGTTCACACAGCATCTTGCTTCTGACAGTTTGCCTGCAGATGTGAATTTCCCATTAAATGATGTTATCGCAGAGGTGATACATATAAATAAGATCCAAAACCATTTCAGTCGAGGCTGTTTTCAGCTTTATGCCAAGTGATAGGATGGGTATTCCACTTTCTGTTTAATCCCTTAGAGCATAGTCACCCAAAAGAAGAATTTTGTTGAGTTTATAAACTGCAAGATGTGTGTTTGTGTTTATGAATGAGTCTCTCTTTTTAGATTTGTTAAAGAGTAGTTATTAGATTAAAAAAAAGTGACTTGGTTGCCTAAGAAATTTCAAAACCTGAATGAATGAAGTTAATATGAAATGTTGGTACTATAGGAAAGCATATCCATGTGTACTGACAAAATGCATGCATTCTGAGCAAATGTCCAACTTTGGAAAAGTGTACATAAAGTGACTGGTTGAATACTAAGGAAGACTTTTGAAGACCAGTAGAGCAATATGAATGAATACTTGAGAAAATATTTTTAAAAATACTCAGTATCAATAGATTCAGAATCCATTCACATTGTATCAAGGAGACTCAGAGCTACGTTTGTCAATGAAAGTAAAGAATATTTAGAGAATGATTAAATTATCTGAATTTAGGTTAATGATGAAAAGGAGTTTCTCAGAGGAAAAACAATGAATGGCTATCTGCCTCTTGTTAATATCTGACTTGTAAGAATGGAATTCTGAGAAATGGTGACTATTGGGACTTAGAGGAGATCAGCCATCAGGAGGATCAGGAGTTTTAGGGGGTTCTTTAAAACATAAACCTGTTTTTATAAAATTATCTTTGTAGAAAAGCTCAAGGTTCTTATAGAAACATATAAAATATCTAGAACAGATTTATTTGGAAGTTATATATCAATTCATATTTAATATCACCTTTATTACTTTATTCTTTTTTTTTTTTTTTTTTTGGTACTGGGTTTTGAAGCCAGGGGCACACCACCACTGAGCCACATCCCCAGCCCTATTTTGTATTTTATTTAGAGACAGGGTCTCACTGAGTTGCTTAGGGCCTCACTAAGTTGCTGAGGCTGGCTTTGAACTCGTAATCCTCCTGCCTCAGCCTCCCAAAGTGCTGGGATTACAGGTGTGCGCCACCACGCTTGGCCATTACTTTATTCTTATTCAAAATTATATATTGCAAAAAGTTACGACTTTATTCACGAAGCTCCATGTTAATTACCCCAGGCAGTAATCCTCACCAATTTAGTCCAGGGAACTCTATGAATATTATTGCTTTCTATGTGAGCCTTGACGTTATGTGGGGAGCCATTTCTTGGCGGTGTGACCTCTATTCCTGCTGCATTTTGAGGACTCTTTCTCTCATCTTTAGGATAAAGATAAAGTTCATTCTGTAACTGTGAAGACAAAAGGAGTTAAGATTCATGAAGCACTTCGATGAGAACCTGGCACATCATAGCAAGAAATATTAGAACACGTATAAGTGTTTTTGTCTTTTCAATCCATTACTAGCTGACATTTTTGACCACAACTTCTTGGATTTGGTACAATAAAGAGAACAGAAATATTTAATGGTATTTTCATATTGTACACAAAACTATGAGGGCCAAGTATGGACCTGACCCAATTCATATTGTTTCCATCCAGCACACTCCTTGGCACATTGCCATTGCCTGATAAAGATTTGATTTATGAATGAAGGAAAAATAAAAAGAGGGATTTTCTTTATCTAAGAGAAAAAAGTTGGGTCTTCATGAGGCAGTATCTGCCCTCTCCCTCTGGGTGCCTAGTATGCTGATGCTGAACTGGGGGACTGAGCATGCTATTATTCTCTGGACACTTGTGTTTCAGTGGATGGGTAGGGATGGTCAGCGGATTAAGGTTTGTGTTTGTTTCTTTTAGCGAAAAAAGTTCACCATTACCAGCAGCGTCACTGGGAAAAAGCACACGTTTGTCACCGATTCCGCCAAGACATGCAAATATTTACTGGGCCTCTGTTCTGCCCAGCATGGGTTTAATGCTCAGATGGGCTCTGGGCAGACTCTCCATCTCTCAGCTGGTGAGTAGATGCTATATTCCCAATGTACACTTTGACAAGTTTGTTATTTTGTGAAATAATTTGTATGAACAGATACAATTGACCTGGAAGCCTCTATAAAGCCTTAAATCTCCTCAGTAAGGACAGAAATACAATAAAAATGAAGTGCATTTTTTTCTCAGATTGGCAAACACTGAAATAAATTACACTAGGAGGGTAAATTGATACAACCTTCCTAGAGTACAATTGGAAGTATATATCAAAAGTCTTCAAAAAACCCATTTCTTTTTGGCCCCATAATTTTACTAGTAGATGAATATTTATCTTACAGTGATAATATAGAAGAATGCAGAAGTCGATGCTCATGGGTCACTGGAGCATCATTTATAGCAGTGAGCATTTGGGAGCAACCTGAGTTTCCCAGGATAGAAGACTAGTTAAATAAATCAGAGCACATCTCTAATATTCAGATAGCTTATTTTATTTTGGAGAGGGATGACTTGTGAGACTGTGTGCTGCAGAGCTAAGTGGGCAAAAGCAAGATATGGGACCATACCTAGTACTGCCCAGTGGAAGTTTCTTCGATGATAGAAATATCTGCAGCCTTCAGTATGGGAGTCATCAGTAAATGTACCTATTGAGCATTTGAAAGGTGGCAAAAACAAATGAGGGGTTAAATCTTTAATTTTAATTTTAGTGATTTATAGTTAAATTTAAATGACTACATATGCAAATTTATTGAAAAGCATAGGCATACTCAGGTGGATAATAGTAACATGTTATAAAACAAGAAAATAGAATATAGAAATGAACAACACCAAAATATTACTTGTGTTTGAGTTGTGCATGCAAGCATGATTATTTTCTCTTCTTCATATTTTCACTATTAAACTTTCAGCATGAGCATGTAGTACTGATAAAGTTAAGAAAAAGCCTATTGATTAAAATGTGGCCACACGTCACATAAGATCAGTGAACATTTATGAGCGTGTAGGAGATTCTATGGAGCCGTTTGTTATTGTCATCACTACTTTTTCCTAGCATTATAATAATCCTTACACGCAAGATCTCATTTATGCCCCAAATACACTTTTCTCAAACAGTAACTGTCAAACAGCCCTTGAAGCAGAAACCAACATTATTAGTAGAACTGGGGCCAGAGAAATAAGAACTGTGCCAGCTGCTTGGTGGTAGGGCTGAGACGTGAACCGGTGGCTCTTGGGGTTCAGTGCCCACTTACTTCACCCCCTGTAACTGTGACCTTCCATATCTTGCCAGAGTGTGGACTTTAGGGTCAGAGCAACCTGCTTTTGAGTGCTTGCTTTATCACAGTTGCTGTTGATCTCTAAGCATTATTTCTTCTGTTATAAAAGGAAACAATAAAATACAGTGATCACATGTTACATTTTCAGAGTGTAGTCTCTGGGTCTTGCAATACGCACATCACCTGGAAGCTCATGATGGATACAAAATTGCAGGTCCTACTCCAGGCCTACTGATCAAAATTTGTATTTAAAAAAATCCCAGGTGAACTGAATACACATAAAAGTTGGAAAAGCACTGACTAGGGAAGGGGCTGTGTGACTTTGGGTAGCTCACTTCCCCTCTCTGAACTTCAGTGCCCTCATTCTAATATGCTGATCATCTCATAGGCTTGTGCCGCACTCCAGCAGCACAGGACATTCTAGCTTGATGTCTGGAGTGTGAGAGTAGGAACACAATCTCCTGGGCATGAGGATTTGGCTCAGTGCTAATGCATGTGGGAGCTGTGTCACAGGTTCTGGGGGCTGGTGCATGAGTTAGGGTAATGGGAAGCAATTGCTGAGCGTAAAGATGCTGAACTGAACACAGAAAAATAAAGGCAGCATATTATTTGCAGCAGAACCAAATGAATATATAAACATTTCATTGGAACTGCAGGCTGTCGGTCCCAGGTTATTTCCAGGGATCTAGAGATGATAAATGCAAATTAATTATATCTGATTTACCTGTTATTACTGAGATACTGTGTGTGAAACACCATCAATATTGCTTTTATTGCTCCATTTCAGTAACTGTAAAATATTTATAAAGTCTTCATGAGCTTAGTTGTAAAATTAGTCCTTTCAGGCCTATTTTGCTCATAATAAACTGTTTTCTGAAACTGCAAATTCTACCACCTTAAGAGTTTTCAGGAATCTAATTCACATCTACACTAATATGATCTATTTTGACAATTTTCCTTGCCTTTTAAAAACTTCGTTTGAGAAACTCTCTGCAGACACCATTTTCAGTGATCGCATGCAGCCAAGAGCTGGCCATCTCCATCTGTCCTCAAGCTCACAGCGTCCCCAGTTGATCTCTTCCTCCCATGTAACTCCAGGAGTTCTGCCATGATCTTTGCCTTGTTCAAAGGGCACCACCCATTCACCTGCAGGAACTGGGAATCTGGACCTGCACCTTTTTTTCCTGTCCTGTATGCCATCAAATGCTCTCAGATGAGCTTTCTGCTGAGATTCATATCCCCTGTCACTGTCCAAAGTCACTTTCAAATGATCATTCCAAAGGACCATTTTGGAAGAATCATGTTCTTCTACTGAAAACCTATCAGTGACTTTCTGTTGTCCATTTGAACCTAAACTCCTTAGGATGACCTGTCAGACTCTTCCAACTCTGACCCAACCCTGCCTTATTTCCTGCCTGGTCACCTCCCCTCTGTTCTCTGGCTATCCTGCCTGCTGCCTTGCTGGCTGTGGAACACATCAGGATATCTCAGGTTCCAGGGCCTTTGTGCCAGTGGCCTCCTGTTCCTAACCTCTTCTGGCTCAGACCACCAAGATAAGCCCTATATTCCATGAACAAGTTTAAGGACAGCTTCCCCCTTGAAGGCTTTCCTGATTGACTGTCCCCAGACGACTCTTTCCCAGGTGGAGTGGATCACTCCACCTATGTGCAGATCTCTTTATCTTTTCACTCCTATTTGCTCATGTCTGCCTCTAGCCTGTGGTAGACTGGGAATTCCTTGAAGGCAGGGACAATATCCTGCAGCCTGTATAGCTCTGTTCTGGACAGAGGTGTGTCAAATGGCAAGTGGTAAATGGATGAGTGAATGGATGGATGATTTGTGTGGAAATACTCTTCCTTAATCATCTCCCTCTTTTGATATTTAGTTTGCTTTTTTTTTCAATATTACAAATAATATTGTGACCAAGATCATTGGAGAAAATATTTTTCTAGATTTTCCTTCTTCTCAAAAGTGCATTTGGGTATGAGAGTGGGGAGTTTTTAGGACCCTTGCTGTTTTCCTGAGTGTCGTGCTGTCCTGTCATCCTGCTGCTTCATTGCGTTCTTGCTGGAATAGTTGTCATCATGTTTATCTTTGTTCATTTGACAGGTAAAAACGACTTCTCACTGTTGCTTTATTTTGTATTTCTTTGATTGTTGAGAAGATGAACATTTACTGAATGTTTCTTCATTGTTCTTCTGTGAATTGTCTCAACAAGCATATTGCTTAGTTATGCTTGGTTCCCTGTGGAGAAAGAAGAATCACTGAGCTTTCACAAGTGGGTATTTCAGGACTAAGGGAGATCTTCCAGCACTGCAGAGTGGCCCCATGGTCCTTTCCTCGAACCTTTCTAACGGGTGACCTGGGGCTGCAGGACACTCCTGTCCCTCCCAGGAGACCGTGACTGCAAGACTGCAGATTTGCAGGGCTGCTTGGGATCCTGCCCCAGGATCATTTTCTTTGCAGCCCTTGGCTCTGGGTATCTCCTGTGTGCTTGGAGCTCTAGCTAACTTGGACTTCAGCCCTTCATGTCCAGACAGGCTCAGACATTTGTCAACTACTTTGCAGAGGCCACAGTTAGGGTGAGTCACTCATGACCAGGAAACAGAAGCCATTCTTTCTCATCAGTGTGCCAGTGGCTTTGGGACATTATTAGCAATCCTTCCTTCTATTCCTGAAAGATCATCAACTGCTGGCTCTCCTACCTACTGACACATCCCTCCTGGGCTGTCGTCTACCCAGTTGAACCCCTGAAGCCAAGGTCTGAGGATGATGCCAGCGTTCCACGCCAGTCACCAAGCCCGCAGCCTCAGAAAGAGTCTGTGATGCTGAACGCTTCGCCTTTGTGATTTCATTTCCTGACCTTGCCACGGGTCCCTGCTCTGTTCCTGAGCTCCCTCCTCAGACCCCTGACACCCTCCATCTTCTGGAAGGGAGCTCAGCTCTTCCCAGATCCCAGGCACTTGGGGCTCTCACCTCTCTGCTCCCCTTCTATGAGTTTCTTTCCTAAGGGACAGCTCCTTCCGGTAGCTGTAGTCTTGCTTCAAACCAGCTAAACTTCCATGAGCTGAGACCCTGCCTCCACTGTTTCTTCCTAGATTATCTCCTCCTGGGTGTTAATATCTACCAGGATTAAGTCCAAGGTTACTGTCCCTTCAGGCCCTGGTGTCTGGGCAAGCCTCAGGTTACTCTCCTGTGCTGCTGTTTTGACCTTTGTTTTGGGTTCTCTCATATGCCAGTGTGGACTCATGCACACAGAGATACCTTCTGCACACATTCACCACACACACACACACACACACACACACACACCCCAAACACACACAGACACCCCATACACACATTTACCATTCACACACATATATAGATACCATACACACACACACACACACACACACACACACACATTAAGCATACACACACAGGCACCACACCCACACTCACCATACACACACACACACACACACATAGACATGCACACACACAAAGAAAAGTGATGCTCACAACAAAGCACCATGTGTACTGGTCTTTCTTCTTGGTTTTAGCAGGGAGCAGATACTCTGAAGATAGTCATCATTTTTCTTTCTCAAAACACAAATTCCACTTTGGGTAAAGACTCTCTAACTTAAGAGACTATTGATTAGATCCCTATTTTTTCTTTTTTTGTGAATAATATAAATAGTGAAGTGGGGCATCTCTCATATCTGTGACTTCACCAGAGTCAACTATTAAGCCTTTTTGCACAAAGGGAAGAAGGGAAGCGTTCAGGCTGGGAGTCCAACACAGTGGTGTTATATTCCAGGAAATAGGATCTTACATGAAATATCATTACCAGGGAAAACTAAGCTGTGTTGAGATCAAAGATTATTCACTACAGGGCAGAGTCTAATTTTGGGAGCCTGGGTAATTCAAAGTCCCGTTTGTTATGAGAACGGTTGTAAGGACAGATCTGCAAAGGCAGAAAGCAGAACAGGGAGGTAGAAGCTAATTTTATCTGAGGCCCTGCTGGAGCCTGGCATTCCCAGGAATGCTTTGGGTGAGCACCCATCTGAACAGGCTCCTTGGCTCCCAGTTCTGTCAGCTACAGGGGAGGGAGCCTCTTGTCTCTTCTTTCTTAGGTTTCTAAAATGTCTTTCATTAGCGAGTGCTAATTAGGAGGACTTGCATTCCCAAGGCTAATCACAAGAATTCCCCAAGTTAGCAAGAGGCAAAACAGCAGGTCTCAGTGCAGAAAAAGAACTGGGAGAGAAGAGCCTGAGCCTGGGAATGTTTTGATATCCTAAGAGCAATGGAACCAGCATCATCCTGTGTGTAAGTGTATTCATCTTTTTCTCCTCCAATTAAGATCAGAGTAAGTTTGTGCAAATGGCGAATTTGAGTCCTGCACCCCAGGCCCAGCCCAAGCCTCTCACTTGGATTCACAAATTGTCATGCTCGGAAAATCAGTTGTTTGTACCCAGGTTGCCGGATACCATGGGTGGCCTGCTGAGTGCATCACTGGAGAACTTCAACTTGGAAACCAATAAGGAGACTGGGACAGAAGGAATCAGAGACAGGTAGGTTTCTTCTGTTGTCTGAGCCCAAACCACCAGGTACTTGGTGTGCTGGAGCCATCTGCACCTGAAGCAGTCATTTAGATAGATGCCTAAGGAAAAGTATACATTCACTGTCATTTAATTCCAGAGATTTACTGAAGACCAATCGTGGCAGAGCTTTGTTGTGGGGTTATGCTTTTCATGTAGCTTAGTCTAGGTTAAATACTATAGGGCAAAATTTCATTCCCTTACCATAATGTTCATACCTTTCAGTGGAGAAAGAGGACAAAATTAAAAAAAAACACAGTAGGCCTATTCGGCCTTATCATAAGCCAGGTAATGTTCTAGGTATACATCAACTAATTTAACCTGCAGAACCATGTGGAATATTTTTTATCATTCTTCCCATGTTACAGGAGGGGAAACAGAGGGGCTAGAACTCAAACAAATGCAGCTGTCCCCAGAGACTACTTCCGACCTTGACACTATTCTACCTTCCCCGTTGATAGACTGCATGTCATTTAAATTTGTACGTGAAAACAGTGAGCCGGGGGCTGGGGATATAGCTCAGTTGGTAGAGTGCCTGCTTCGCAAGCACAAGGCCCTGGGTTCAAATCCCTGGCACCGCAAAAAAAAAAGAAAAGAAAAGAAAAAACAAAAACAAAAACAGTGAGCTGATAAATGTAACTTTCCATTGTGAAACAATGATCCATACATTTAAAAATAGCCTAGAACTTGGATGACACTTACATTGCAAGTTATATAAATAGCCCAGATTCCCAGGCAGCACACGACCAACGAGGATTGCTGTAGGAGCTGTTTGGGGGGATGAGTTATACATCTGCTTCAGCATGAGAGTATGGATGACTCACTTGAACTGAAATTCATGTACATATGTATACATCTTGAAGTAATTCTTAGAAAATTATGGCCCAAATTCTGTAGATGCAAGTGTGCATCACCAGGCACTGCAAACACAATCAATAATGGGGAAACAAAACTTTTCTGTGCATCTATTGCTGTATAACAAGCCACTCCAAAGTACAGTGGTATAAAACAACCACTATTTTGTTATCCTGTTTCACAGTTTTCTGGGTTAGAGAATTAGGCAGAGCTTTGTTGGGGAAATTTTCTGCTTCTTGTGGTATTGACCAGGATCATGACTAGATTGGTCTGCGGATCCAAGATGCATGCAAGGAAATGCATGTGCACAGTTCTTGGTGTGAGTGGCTGGGATACATTGCATGCTGGGTCCCTCTCCCTTCCTGTGCAGGCTGAAGCCCTCTCCATGTGGTGTCTCCAGCAAGATTCTATATGGCAGCTCAGGGCTTCAAGAACCCAGGGAGAGGTTGCCATTCTTTGTTAACTCTAGCCTGGAGTTAGCATGGAATCTCTTCCATCATAACCTTGGTTGAGTTAGTTCTAGGTCCACACAGATTCAAAGAGAACAGAAATAGACTCCACCTCTTGATGTGAATGTCAAAGGGTAAGTGGCCATTTTTCATCTGTCACTCAAACTAATGGCATTTTATGGCACTTTATTGTTTAAAAGGCAGAAGGAGCCATAATTGGCTCAAAACCACAGTTAGTTTTCTGTCACTGTAACAAATACCTGATACAATCAACTTTAAAAGAGGAAAGTTTATTTTGACTCACAGTTTGGTTTCAGTCCATGGTAGTTGGCCTCATTGCTTTCAGCTCAGTAGCAAGGCAGCACATCATGGTAGGAACACGGTGGCTCTCCTCATGTCGGCTTGGAAGGAAAGAAGAAGATGGAAGAGCTGAAGTCCCTATATTTCCCTTTAAGGCACAATGATCTAAGGACCTTCCACCAGGCTCCACCTCTTAAAAGTTTCACTACTTCCTAATAGTGCCATGGGCCACCCCTTTAATGTGAGGGCCTTTGGGAAACACGCCAACCTAGCAGCCACATTGAGCAGTGTGTTGACAGCAAAGTAAGCTTCCTGGGGATGATGGTGCTTCTAGTGATCTGCCAAGCATCCTTCATGGTAGAGGCTTTGCAGAATCATGTGGCAGGTGGGTTTCCCAATAGGAAGCTGTGTTAGAGTCCTCAGTAAACTCTAGATACTGCTGTAATGTATGTTTGTATCTGTTAGTTTACAAATGCCAATTTTTCACAATAACTCACTTCAGAGGCTCCTAGTAACCTATAGGTAAAAAGGGAAAGCAAGGATTTGCATTTGAGTCTTTGACCATCTGGAAGATCCCACAAAACACAACTTAACTCCATGACTTGGTGCAGGTAGGTTTTTGTGGATGTGAATCCAGGGTGAAAGAGTGAGCAGAGAAGAGTGAGCTGGGGAAGAAGAAAAGTTGGTACAGGATGGGGTCATCAAGATAATGTTGAGGGCAATTAGGGCTCAGTTCCTCTGCAAAATGTGTGAAGATCTCCCTTAATTGTCTGTCAAAGGACAGGAGGGTGAATGCTTGTGTGCCTGCCCCCATTTCTCTCTGGTTGAAGGTCATCTATGGGAGAGGTTGGCTTCCCCATACTTTTAGGTAAGGAGGGAGTGGCAGGATGGTGAGAATGCTCCTAAGATATGCAAGAAGTTCAAGGGCAGAAAGAGAGCTGCATTTGAGGTAGGATTTTGTCAGCATGAACTGAGCCTGATCTCTCACGGGCTTTCCATCACAGTTGTGGTCAAAGTCTGAGGTGGGCAAGAGCTGTGGCTGGGGCCACGGGGCACCACCAGTCTTGGTGACTGGAGGAGATGCGCAGCATTTCTGCTGAGCCTAACCCTAAGCCTGCAGAGATGACTTCAGATTGCACTGTGGATCCAATCTAGCCTTAAGGGAGTCCATTACTGATGCCTATTCAGCTGTCTCATTCTGTGTGATCCTGAGAAAGTTATTCAGCATGCCTTTGACTGTCTCCTGATTCATCCAGCGGTATTGACGATAAAGCCATGCCACTGGGGGGCTGCAGGAGTGAAAATGCTATAAATGTGAACACAGGCTGAGTCTGTGGGGAGGGTCCTGATGCTGGTACCCTTTCCCTGGTCTCTAGGGAACATGGTAAAAGCACATGGGGACAGAAAAGATTAAACATCCAAGACAAATATAGGTAGCATTGTGGCTCCCTTGTGGGTGAGGACTGGGGAGGTTCACACAGGGGAGGTGACATTAAGTCTTGTTTAATGAGTAGAATTTGGGCTGGGTGAGAAAGAAGGGAAAAAACCATGGGCAAACCTTCATTCATTTTGCTAGGAAAATTATATAAACACCTACTGTGTGCCAGTCCTGAGCCAAGTGCTGAGCTTTCACCAGTGAGTAGGATAGACACAGTCCCTGCCTCATGGGGCTCACAGTCAGAGGTGGCAGGAGAGGATCATGAGGAAAGTTGGTTGTGCTGTGGCTTGGCAGTGGGGACATGTAACCAGGGAGGGCTGGGAATGGGGGGAAAACCTGAAACACTGACACTGAGGAGAAGGGACTCCATCCCTAGCGCCATCTGGAGCCATGGTCTACTCAGCATCCCTTAGAGCAGAGATGCCTCCCACAACCCTGATACACGACTCCTTCCCCAGCGAAGCCAGCCACCTGCTGCCTGTCACTGCTTCTCCAAAGCCTTTGCCAACTTCCCCTGCACAGGGATGGTGCCTCCACACCCTGAGTCCATTTAGGGAAACCTCCCTTTCCCCTTCCACCCCTGACATTCACATGCTTCATCTGTCTCTCTGTCAATCACTCAAACTCAGGAACAGTGACATGTCAAGTGCATCCTCAGCTGTGAGGCCAGAATGTGGAGGCTTTCAGTAAATGTTTTTTAAAGGTTTGCATTAAAAAGCTTTATTCATGGAAAAATATACAAACCATAATATATATCCTCCTCTTCTTCTTCTTTTTTTTAGCGATGCTGGAGTTTGAATGCAGGGCCTTGTTCTTATGAGGCAAGCACACTACCAACTAAGCTATATCCCCAGCCCTAAAATATATCCTCTTAACCACTTTTTAAAGTCCCAATTCAGTGACATTCAGTATATTCACATTGTTGTGCAACCATCACCACCAACCACCCTTAGATCTTCATCTTCCCAAACTGAAACTCTGTCCCCATTCAACACTAACTCCCCATTCCTCCCTTGCCCAAGTCCCTGGAAACCACCATTCTGCTTTCTGTCTGATTGTGACTACTCTCAATACCTTATATACTAACAGGCTCATACACTACCTGTCCTTTAAACAGTGGAGGGCTGCATGTGTGGCCCAGGTCACACAAGCTATAGAAACCAGGGGCACTTAAGCTCTTTCTTTTCCTCAAAGGCTATTTCATTCTCATTGCCTTTATCAGCTGCTCCCCGACTGCTGGAATTTCTCCTTCCTTTGGACAAATGAGGACTCTGCTAACACCTCTCTCAGGGTACTGGATGGGCTTGGAAGTCATTTAGACCAAGAGGTTAGGGCCCATGTCCAATTCACCCTTTCATCCCAGTACCTTGCCAGCCCAGGCCAGACCCCAAGTGGGTTCTCAATCCATTTGGGTTGAACTTGCTGCAACGCACAACATGATAGCAAAGGCAGAACGAGGCCTTGTTCCCACCCTACCAAGAGCCGCTCTGTGCTGCCCTCCCCTCTCTCCTACATCCTTTTCTGTCAATCCTGTCCTTCCTCTGAATGCTGCCATCCAGAGGGTCTATGGGAAGGCGACCGAGGCAGCATCCCCTGCGGGAGTCCAGTTGCCAAGGCTGTGGTGTGGCCTCCCTGGTGTTTGGGACACTCTGCTCCAGTGCTTGTCATTCTGGAGACACAACACTGGCTTCTCCCCAAGGTCCTAAGCACCCATAGCTTTGTGTCTATTCTTCCTTCTTGCTCTCTGCTTCGCTTATCTCTGAATATAGCTTATCTCTTTGCAGAGATGACCTTGGGGATGGGGCAGGGTGCCCACCTGATCCAGCATTCTTCTAGTGCTTAGAACATGCTCTGTTTACTAGAATTTTGCATATATTGTCTATTTTCTGTTGTTTTAACAAGATAATGCAGGCTGGGTATGTTATTAAAAAAAGAAGTTTAACTAGTTCAGTTTTGAAGGCTGAAAGTCCAAATAGCAAGGTGCTGGCTGTGGTGAGGCCCCCAGCTGACTGCACAGTCTATGGCGGTGGCATGGTAGTGGAATGCATGTGGGAGGGAGGCCTCATGGTGAGACAAGAACTCGGGCAGGGCCACTCTTGCTCTTTTATACCAGCCCACTCTTCAGGAGCTACCTAATCCCTTCCGAGGTCAATGTCTCCCTGACCTAACCACCTCCCGCTTGGCTCTACCTCATGAATATTCCACCAACTCCCAACATTAGACTGAAGGCCAAGTGTTCACACATAAACTCCTGGGGGACAAACCACATCCAAACCATTGGCTGCACATTCAGCCAAGGCCACTGACTGCCTGCACAGAATTTTTCTGCTCTCTGTGTGTGATTGGGGGTGAGGCACATACCTGCAAGGATCAAGATGGTAAATGAATCTGTGTAGTCCTCAGGGAGACATGGCCTGTGTGGGTGATAGAGCATGAATGACCTGGCTAAGAGCCTTTAGCTAAAAACAAGAGCAAACAACAGAGCGTTAGGACCCACAGAGTGTCCTGCTTTATAGGACGACATGGTTTTGGTGCCATCACAAACCTGGGTAATAGAAGATTATCCCTATTTTATGGTTGAAGAAATGGAGGTCTTTAACAGCTGCATATCCAAGCCAAAGGTGGAAGTGGGAAGTTAATGTGAGATCCAGGTGACTGCAGTGAACCCTTTGGGACAGAAAGACCCTAAAACCATTCTTTCGGTGCAGTCCTGATGACCAGACTCGCTCTCGTTGAGGCATGTCTCTGGAACTACTGGATGGTCAGGCAAGAGTCAGCCTTCTCCAGACCACTGTCCATATTCAGAAATGCCTAGGAAATTGCCTTTGAGGGTGCCTTACCTTACATTGTGATCTTTCACTGCAGCCCCTGCCCTGGCCAGGAGCAGCCGAACAGCACCTGTTTGATTCAGAAGTCAATGACTTGTGACCCTCTTTCTGGGATGCCTTTTCAGAGCATGAACACAGGTATGGGCCAGGCCGTGGTCTGGTTTGGGTAAAGGAAACCTTACACACGTGTTTGCTTTTGATCTCCGGCTACCACTGCAGTTTGTTTCCCAAACACTTGCAACCATTTTACTTTTAAAATTATTCTCAAATCTACTTATGGTTGGGAAGATCTCTCCCAGTCAACCTTTGACTCTGACTGGGTATGTGAATCTGAAATGCATTAGCTGTGGTGCTTTCCAGCCCTCTGGTTCAGCAGTGGGAGTACAAACTATGGAGTGGTGTGTTTAGAAAAATATGCCATCCATGTTAGTTGTGCTTCCTCTTCAAGGCCCAGCCTATCACCTAGTGTTCCCCAGAAAACGTACACAGGGAAGATAGCAATCTCCTCCTGGCAAGCTCCCATTGAGTGAAAGGCAAAGAGACTCCATAACTAGGAAAATTATTTATATTTGATGAGCATTAGACCTGGGCGCTGGATCTGGAACGCCACCAAACAACTCTCTAAATTAACTGTTTGCAGGTTTCATCATATTTCCAGAGGGAGGGAGAGATGTGGAAGGATAGCAGTGGTGCGTAGAGTGGGGAATTTTCTCATGTGTGTAGCGACAAGCTTTGAAGAGCCTAACCCCAGAACTCTGTCTTTCTGGGAGTAACTCTAGGGCTGTATTTTGGATCTCCTTGAAATCCCAAACTGGGAAAGTGCTCTAAAGTACCCGGATTGGGCTATTGGCTCCTGTCACTCTCTGATTGTTAGAAGCCTGTGTTAGTCAGCTTCCCGTTACTGTAACAAATAACCCAAGATAAGTCAACTTAAAAAGAGGAAAGTTTATTTGACTTATGGTTTCAGAACTTTCAGTTCATGATTGCTTGGTCTTGTTGCTTTGGGCCTGTGGTAGCCGGTGGCAGGAGCACAAGGTAGAAGAGGCCTATTCATCTTATGGTGGCTAGGAAGCAAAGAAAGAGGGGGAAGAAGGGGCTGGGGTCCCAGTATCTCTTCAAGGGCACACCACCAGTGACCTAACCGCCGATTAGGCCCTACCTCTCAAAGATTCTACCACCTCCCAGTAGCAACACAAGCTAGTGAGCAAGCCTTGGGCACATCGTCTTAGTTACCATTGCCAGCAATTACATTCCTGCTTGTCTTCCATCTTGTCCCAAGACCAGCGCAGGAAGAATAAGCAAAGAAACTATCAAAAGCAGAGAAAAAAGAGGCACCATGGCCCAGTCTACCTGGCCTCTGTTCTTACAGGCCAAGCTTGACCCATAGTGACCCAGTAAGGCTTGCTGGAAGAAAGTGCTCAATGATCTCTTCTGAGTTTTGCTAGGAAATTAAATGTGAGCTACCTTCGTTTTCAGTGTGTGTGTGCGTGTGTGTGTGTGTGTGTGTGTGTGTGTGTGTGTGAGAGAGAGAGAGAGAGAGAGATTGTTCCCTCTTTTCATATTGGGTTCCAAATAATTTTGGGGTAAAAGCACACATGGTGCTTTGATTCCACCCCTAGGGCTCCAGAACAACAGAAGAAAGAGTGTCACTGCTGAGCCTGGTCGAGAGATTGTGCACGTGACACTGAAGCGAGACTGCCATCGTGGTTTTGGTAAGAGGGCTCCCTCCAGGTGAGACCCTCTCTCTCCTGTGGAGTAGAGAGGCCTGTGTGTGTCATTTTCCCCTTTGACTTTTTCTACTCCTCTCTCTTTCCCCTCCTCTCCCAATTTGCCCTTTTTGGCGGTCACTTCTGCTTTTTCCTCCCTTGAGGCACTCCTAAAAAACAATGGGACTTTCGAATCAAACATTTTTCTGTAGGCCCTGATACATTTTGGGGATGCATCTAAGCACAGGATAGGAAAATATTTCCCCCCAATACCATGTAACAACATTTCTCTAGCATATGTAGATTCCTAGTGATGGGGAGAAATAGCCAATCTTTCTCTCACTATTGCTCACATTTGAAGACCCTTAAGATCACATAAGGAACAAAATACTGAAACAGGGTACTTGATTAAAAATCCTCTTTTTCCCATCTCTGATTATCTTCTGGAGCAAAATCCAGTGTATATTGCAGGCTGCATTTCTACCTTTAGCTGTGATTGCTAAAGGGGGCAATATACTCTTTCCCATTTATTATAAAATATCAGTTATGCCACTTGGTAGCTGTGTGAGCTCAAGCAAACAACTTAACCTCTCTGAGCTATGAAGTCATTAAATATCATCTTATCATTAAATGCTGTTTTTGGATTACAGGTTTTGTCATTAATGAGGGAGAAGATAAAGGCCAAGCTAACCCTGGCATTTTTATATCTTCTATTATTCCTGGGGGACCAGCAGAAAAAGCTAAAACGATTAAACCAGGTACACCTTCTTATCAAATTCCCAGCGACGTTGTTTTAAGGAACCACCCTTTCGTATTTCCTTGAAAGGGTTATTGAGATGTTTTATTTTTCCAGGAGGGCAGATACTAGCCTTGAATCACATCAGCCTGGAGGGCTTCACGTTTAACATGGCTGTTAGAATGATTCAGAATTCTCCTGACAACATAGAATTAATCATTTCTCAGTCAAAAGGTATGTCTTTACCTGCTTCAGAAAGAAGAGACTTGTTTTCAGGTGAGCATTATTACCTTGGCAACGTAACACAGAACTTCCCGTCGGTCTTTTGCATTGCTTTCTTCGTGGAAATGGCTTGCAAAGAGGCAATGCAGTGACGCAAATCAATAAGCTCTGCACTTTCCGGGGCAGAGTGGGCTCTGCCATTGCTTATCCTGCTGTGAGGCAGCCGCCTACCCTCTTTATCAGGCCTGGCTGCATACACCCACCCTATGCTTCTCTGCCTACTCTCCTTGCAAGACATGGAGGGCATTTTTATTGTCATCAAGTCCTTAATGAAAGCGTCTGTTCCTGGATTCTACATCGTTTGGGCTGAGGTGTAGCAGTCACCTCAACAGCCCGGAAGGAGATTGCAACCCATCTTGAAACTGAATTTGCATAGCGAGCATGCTCTTCTTACTTGGTGGATGTGTTGCACATCGACCCAAAGAATCAAGATTTTGTTTTTTAAAGATTTTTTTCTATCCGTTAGATAAGAATGAGAGAGCAATGACTGATTAGATCAAAGAATGATATGATGATGTTTATTTGGGGCAGGTTTGGGGGGCTGGATGGAGGTAATGGGGGGAGGCTAGCATCCTCCCCGTCTTAGTTTTTTGGGACCACGGATCCTTTTCTGCTTAGGTGGTCTTGTAAGTCATACTCTTGTTGCAAACTCAGGCTCATGTCTTGCTTCCTCACACTCCAGGGGCATTGTACAATTTTCCCTACATACAAAAACACTTTTTATCACACTATCCAGCATATTCCAGGCTTAAGTGCATATACTTCATTTGCTGTGCCCTCTGAAAACCATGCACACTCTCCCACTCTTACACTCGTGCACATTGTCACGGACGGCTTTCTCCGCACTGCAGCTACCCAGTCCAGAAGACGGGGGATGCGGTGGGGTGGGGTGGGGTGGGGTGGGGTGTGGCGATGCTGGTGCCTTGGCAGGGCAGCTTTCACCCTGGGGCTGGAGCTGCCCCAAGGGCTGGCCTCAACTCATGCTCAAGGCTGGTCTCAGGCTCACTGTCTCTGGTGGGTCAGAGTACTGACGCTTCTTCCTAGACAGTTCAGCAGGCCTTGAATCTTCCTCTACACTCCCTGCTGAGAGGAGTACTTGATCCATCACTTTTGTTGTCAGGAAACACAATGCAGATAATCAAATCACAATTCAGGGGCTGGGGATATAGCTCAGTTGGTAGAGTGCCTGCCTCACAAGCACAAGGCCCTGGGTTCAATCCCCAGCACCACAAAAAAAATAAAAAATAAATCACAATTCAGTATAGTCTTTGGATGGCCTTTTGTGCTAAGGCGGGTGTCAATAATTGACAGCCAAAGTCTGCAATATTTAAACCACATCTTCAGCTTCGAATTCCAGACCATGGGTTTTCCCCACAGTGTCCGGGAATCACACAACCTCTCACCTTGGGCCCCATTCACCTGTTGAGAACGTGGCCATTTGTCACAGTTGGGGTGCCTTCTGTAGCTGGAGGAAACGGTTTCCACAGTGACACTGGCTGCACTTTCCTGGGCACTGACTTGACTACCATGAATTTCTATCCAGTTAAGTTGCTGTCGAGGTAGCCAGTTTAGATCCCAGGTCAGCAGCCAAAGAGATAGCATCCCATTATGAGCAGTCATCAAGGTCTACAATAAAGTGAGTTTTAATTATCCACAGAAGGGCTCCTAGCTCATATTTCTTTTAGAGAGGACACGAGTTTCACAACGTGGCTTTTCAGTTCAGTCATAAGTCACATTCTTACCTTTCATGGAAGGTGGAGAAGAAAATAAACAGATGCTCACAATATTACCAGAAGGACGATGAGAGTAGACTCTGAATGAAACGTCCAGGAATATGGTATTATGGAATGGTGCCCCACCCCTCACCCCTACCAAACACCTTTAGGTTTGAATGACTCAAAACCAAATTCACTGGGGCTGAGAGTATGGCCCCGTGGCATGCCACTTGCCTAGCATGTGCAAGGCCCTGGGTTCAACTGTGCACAACACACACATGCACACATTAAGTAAAGTTCATTTAATATAGCGGTTTGCTCATTTCCCTGGGTGCTAATGAGTCTGTATTAAAGTAGTGAATCCACCCATATGTTTTTATATCCAGGTCTAAAGAAACTTGAATCATTATGCCTTCCTGTATAATATGCTTGTTGAGCTGTTAATGTTAATATTAAATTCATTGATTTTATATATATGCTATATATGTATGTATGTGAGAGTAGATCTACATATATATGTAATTGATCTCTATAAATAATCTCTAAACATCAAAACCCTACAATATTATTGGTATTATCTCCATTTTATTTATTTATTTATTTATTTATTTATTTTGGTACTGGGAATTGAACTGAGGGTTGCTCAACCACTGAGCAACATCCCAGCCCTTTTTTTTTTTTTTTTTACATCCTAGCCCTTTTAAAAATATTTTTATTTAGAGACAGGGCCTCGCTAGGTTGCTGAGGCTGGCTTTGAACTTGCAATCCTCCTGCCTTAGCCTCCTGAGTTGCTGGGATTACAGGCAGATACCACTGTGCCCAGCGAATCTCCACTTTAGATAATAGGAAATTGAGGTCCAGAAATGCTAACTGCTGTGTCCAGGATTTCCTCTTGACTCTCTGCCTCGTGTTCTTCTCTCTGTTCTGTGCCAGATTTAGACTTGGGGTAAGCAGGAATGAGTTTTTTTGTTTTTACTCACAGGAACCCATAACATGGTTATGACCAAGTTCTCCGAAAGGATGATGCTTGAATCACATGCTGATCACAGTGGGGTCTTTGGGAGAGCCTGGGGTTAAGAGCAGTATCACAGGCTGGCCATGGGATTTGGACAGAAGCTACTTACTTCTTTTTTTTTTTTTTTTTTTTTTTGAACCAGGGATTGAACTCAGGGACGCTCAGCCACTGAGCCACATCCCCAGCCCTATTTTGTATTTTATTTAGAGACAGGGTCTCACTGAGTTGCTTAGGGCCTCGCTAAGTTGCTGAGGCTGGCTTTGAACTTGTGATCCTCCTGACTCAGCCTCCCAAGTTGCTTGGATTACAGGCATGTGCCACCACGCCCAGCTACTTACTTCTTTTGACTCTCTCTTCTCATGCTTGAACTGGGATGTCATCTTCTCAGTAACCTGTTGAGAGAATGGAAAGATCTCACTCTTCTCTTTCCCTTCTTACCCATTGGGTGGTAAGAGCTTAACAAAGGGAAATTGGCATTATTCACTACCTTTGAACCTGTATTTTCATTGTTGGGTCACCCAAGTGACCTCTTTATAGGTTTCTGAATCACTTATAGAATCTTCCCTTCTCTGTTTTGAATGCAACATCCTGTATAAGGTGCTAAATTCACATGATTTCTTGCAACTGTAAAGGTCTCTCTGTCACTGAAGGAAAACTCCGTGTCCCGTATAGAGATGGTGCTGAGATACCAGCCTTTTAATGCTGCTGACTTTTTCTTGGGTTGCTTTTATAGGTGTTTGTGGAAATAAACCCTGTGAAGAAAAGAATGGCACTGCAAATTCTGGAGTCTTCTCTACCAACATCCTGAGCAACCATCACCTGGGGAATTTGTCATCACACACACAGGACCAAGACAGAACTACTGGAGAGCTGAAGGTGGCTCAGCTACAGAGCTCAATGCCTCAGCTTTCTCCTTTGCCATTAAAGGTGATCATCCCCTTGCTTCTTTTTTTCCCTAGTTTTTTAGGAAAGAGAATAGGTCCTGAAGTCTAGCCCAGCTCATGAGTCCTGTGCTCTCCAGGTGCCATGTCAGGTGGTTGGAGTTTACTTAACCCCTCTGATCCTAAGTGCCTGCTGTGCCGTACTTGTTGAAAAGTACGTAAAGGGGGAGAGACCAAGTTCCTGACACGGTGTCCAGTGACAGGGTTCATTTTGGACACTTCAGTGTCCCTAGTTACTAATTATAATTGCTCATGTTGATAACAACATGAACAAATTGATTGCTGCCAAGGGAAAAACATGGACATCTCAGTATCTTGTCTTCTAATTGGACTTCATGCTGGCAGCTAAGTGGCCTTGACCTTGACCACCACCCCATGGAGGAAGATCTTGAAGCCTGGTTTTGTCATATGGAGTGATATGCTTCTGTCATCCTGTGACTGCCTCCTTGAACACTGGGTGGGAGAGTTCACCTTGGCCTCTCCAGATCCACTTCTTCCTTCTGCTCTGGGTCTCTTGCAGCTGATGCACGCAAACCATGTCAGCTTTCTTTTCTGGTTGGTTCTGCCCAGAAGCAGCTCTGGCAGGAGCCTGGAATTGGGGAACACGTTAGGATAGGCTTGTTACTCTCCCTTTGCTGACCCAGGATTGTTGTCACTGCACTGATGAGCATAGCGCCTATCAGACAGTCTGTGTCCCAGAAGGACTCTCTAGGTTCTGTTACCCACTGTCCTCTTGCCCAGGCTCAGGGCTGAAAACAACTTCCACTGTTTCTAGTCCCTGGTGCTCAGTTTCTTCTTAGTTTCTTTAAAGGCTGCAAGAACCCTTCAAAAGAGTTCTGGTGTTAATCCTCCTCCCTTACCCAGATTGACCATTGCACCTTCTCATTCTTTCTGGGACTTAGAAAGAAACAGAGACAAGTTATACTGCTCCTTTCAAATTCATCTTTCCCTTTTTCAAATAGAGGCAAAGGTGCCTGCCCATAAAACTGTGCTATCTTTTCCTTCTCTCCATCTTAGGTTCATTGGCTGGATTCCTTGTAACCAAAGGCAGATTAAGAAGAGAAAAGTATACACATTTTTAAAAATATGTGTGAGCTTTTGAGGGAAATGGAAGACTTGAAGAAACAGTAAAACCTGAGTGTGTATTATGGCAGGTTTGATGATGAATGGAGAGTTTTGGAGAAGAATGATAGGTCAAGGGGCATGAATCAACTGGGGGATATTTAGACAGGCCTCGTAGTTTAGTTTCTTCTCTGCATCCTTATTCTTTGGAGTTAAGGATGCTCCTTCCTTCAGTCATAGGAAGAGTACCTCTCACATAAAAGTCTTACTCCTTGCTTCAGGGTAAGGCCAGGAAAGCCTTAAGTTTTATGACTGGCTTTAGTGGAGAAGAGCAGGGGAAGTTAAGACAGACCTTCCTGCTTGTTCTGTTTCTCAGATTTGGCTTAAAATATTCAGTATGCTCAAGGTGCCATATTTTGGGGTAACATTTTCTGAACTCAGTCACCAAGATTTGGCATGCACGAGGGATTCATTGACCTTGGTTCAATGAGTGATGATTCTCACTCAGCACATGTCAGGAGGAGCTCCATGCAGGGAGTCAGCAAATAATAACAGTAGCTGACATTTGCGTGCTTACCTGTGTGTCCAGCACTTTACATATGTGATCTCATGAAAGCTTCATGCTATGTGAGATATGCTATGAGATATCTACTATTGTCAACCCTCTGTGTACCAGAGGCACAGGGAGGTCTCGGGGCATTAGTGAGGCTGGGGTTGGAATCTAAGGAATACTGTGGGCTTGCTTTCTGAAAGGCTTTCTTTGGCAGGAAACAGGGTAGAGGAGGTTTTGGGATAGGGCTTCTGTGGCTGTAAACCTGCAAGATGTATTTTTGGGGAAGCTGAGAGGAGAAAAATGGTGTTTAAAGCCACAGCTGATGACTGCACACTCGGAAGGACCTGTCCAGTCAAGGCTCTTCTGGGTTCCATGGCCAGGTAACCCTCAGCATCAAGGTTGAGTTTAAACTCACCCATGGCAAATTGTTTTGTTCTTTAAATTTTAATCTTTGATTCCATATCATGTACAACCAGAAGAAAGGGAAGTGGTACTCCATATATATATATAATATGTCAAAATACATTCTACTGTAACATATATATAAAAAAAGAACAAATAAAAAATTTTCAATCTTTAGATGAAATACCTTGTCAGACCAAAGGGTGTTAAGAATCTCTAGAATTGAGGTTTTAGCTACTACTATACTCATGGCTTTGGAATCTCTTCTGTTGGATGGATAATATTTCACTTTATTTCAGCTTGCTTGTTTTACTATGTGCAAATAGCATTTTTCCAGTGTGGACCAAAAAGCACTAAGCAAAGGGGTAAGATGGGACAAAAGATCCCATCTTCTAGGCACCTGTGGATCATGAACAGAAACCCAGGCATCTCTGCCTCGCAGAGACCGTCAGCCCAGCCTGGTCCAGCCCAGCCCAGCATGCCCTCAGCTTGCTTCCTCCTTCCCTGCTGTTACTTGCTAAGACTCACTCATTGTTCCTTGAGCTTTTGTTTTGACTAGACCTGATTTCACATTTCAGATCTTTCCCTTACTGGCTGCATGTACTTAGGGCTCTGATCCTCCAGGTGATAACGTGCCTTTTATCACATTCACACTTTAATCACAAGAGTTATTAGTTAACTGGTCAGGAATCTCTTTGTTAAAAGTATGTATCCCACCAAATAGTAATTCAATAGGAGCAGGTCTGTCTTTTCACTGCCATCTCCCCAGAAACATGCACAATCCCTGTGTCTTAGTCCATTTTCTGTTGCTTTAACAGAATAACACAGGCTTGGTAAATTAAAAATAATACAAGTTTATTTGGTTCATGGTTCTAGACCACATGGTAAGGGCCTTCTTGCTGAGTCAAAACAGGGTGGAAGGCACCACATGGTGAGAGAGCAAATATAAACATAAGAAAAAGGGGGGCAATTTTTCTCATTTTATAACTAATTCACTCTATATTATGATGGCAATTAAATTTCAGGGGTTTGGGAGAAGGCATTTAAACCATAGAAGTTTGGGATACAATAGGTGCTCAATAAAACTTGTTGCATGATTGGATGGATCAACAAGTGTTACATTGTTGCTGCCACAGCACCAAACAAAATGCCTGGTATATGGAATGATCGTTTTTCTCTTTCCCAAGGCATTCAACTATTGTCTGCTGAAGACCCAGCATGGCTACTGTTGCTAGGAATGATTGAATGTCCTCCTGAGGTCATTGGTATATGTGAGGTTTGGCTGGTATCATGTGTGAGGCTTCCAGAAAGTGTCTGGATAGCTTCAGGTCTAGCAGGTATCTTGGCACATTGAGTGGAAACAGGAAGGAACCTACATTTATTGAGCCTCTGCCATGAGTTGGGCATATTTGTAGTCAGTCACAGGAGGGAATCTCACCCACCAGTTCTATGGATTGGGAAATGGAAGCAGGAGAATCTGAGATACTTGGCTAGTCACATGGGGAGGAATAGACAATGCTGGTGATTAATCCGTGTTTCCTAGGCTGGAAGCTCATGCTCTTTCTGGCTAATAATGCTGCCTATTCCTGGAAACTGGTGATAGCTAAGAGGAGCCATGTGCATAGACACAGCAGGTGCCTCATGCCTTATTTTCTTCCATTTCTTTGGTGCAGGGTGCTGGTTCTTCTTGTCCTCAACTACCTTCGGAAACCAATACTGGTGAAATTTACTTTGTGGAGCTGGTTAAAGAAGACGGGACACTTGGATTCAGCGTGACTGTAAGAGACATTAGGAGGGTTTGGAATACTGTTAAAAAGGTGTTCCTCTGGAGCCTTGGTGGGGCTTGGTTCGTCTACTTCCCATGTGCCACTTGTACACAGAAAGTGGGTAAACTAAGAAAGTCAGTTAGAAGCCTTTTGTGGGGATGGGTATTCAAAGACAAACTGTGAGATACAAAGCAACCTGAGGTTGAGCAAGTCAAGTGTTAAGGAACTTCAGCAAGTGAGGAGGCAGTGTAAATGGAATTGATGTGTCCTGACTCTGAGGTTAAGCTGGACAGTAAGCAGAGGGGGCAAAGTGGGGCTTCAGGGATATAGGCCAATGGTGAGTGGTGACATCCACTGACATCCTAAGCAGGATGACAGTGGAACCTTGATCACAGTCCTCCAAGGGCCAGACTGACACTTGGCATTTGACTTATGAGCTCTAGTAGAACCTTATAGAAGGAGATGACCCTAACCTTGATCACCCAAGGGGCTGGGAATGGTGCACAGAAATGTGGTAAAACCTCACAGGTCAGGGAGCAGAAGGTACTGCTCTTGTTGACTGAAAATGGAATGGATTTTACAGCGAGTAAGGAAATGTCATGGCTAACAAACACTTCCAAAAGAAACCAAAAGACAGGTGAATGGAGGGAATTCTTTGCTTTTCTATATGATAATTATGTATACCTAGGATCCCTGGATTGCTGGACCATCATCCTGCAATCAACTTGTCAGTAGATGTTTTTAAGGAAACAAGTAAAACACCAAGAAATAAGGCTCATGAATTCATAGGCAGTCAGCAGGCTGGTACCAAGTATGGTCAATTTATTCTTGGCTTGGGGTAGTACTTTTATCAGACACCAAACATAGCTATTTCTCATTTGAAAAACTTGGTAAATTTTAGATTACTCAAATATATATATACACACATGTATATATATATCTATCTGTCTATATATATCTTGATAATAAGAGGAAGTTAGTGATTTCTTTGGCTGGAAAAGAAAGTTTGATTTTCTTTGGAGAAATTTAATTGCAAAAATAATTATTAAAATGTCTCACTCAAATCCAAAGAGCCATCAAACAAATGAAAAACAATCAGATCCATGAGAAACCACAGGAATATAAATCAAATTAAAATGAAACTTCGTAACTCTCAACTTGTCCAAATATAGCTGGTGTGATGTAGAAAAAGGGTGCTCTCTTACAAGGCTGGTAGAAACATGCATAATTACATGCACATTCACGTTAGGATGCAATCTGGTAGCATCTCTGTAATGAAAAGTGCACATATCCTCGGGCCCATAGAAATAGAAATCAGAATTCCTCTAAGTAAGACTGTGTATGTGAAGGTGTTTAATACAGTATTGCTTACACTGGCAAAAACTCTGGGGAAAATGACTACAGATCAAGTGAGGAAAGGCTGCGTGTGCTTAAAGCAAGCGAATCAGTGCCAGCTCCAGCTACATGGCAAGACTTTCAATGTCTCCATTCAGCAAGGAGTCAAGATGTAGAGAACTGTTCGTATGACCCCCCTTTTGTGTAACATGTAACCTAGGTGAGTGTGCATTTGTCTGTTTAGTAGTAAGAAACAAAGTTTACCAAATAGTAGTCTGAAATGAGGCAGAAGTTCCTGTTTGACTAGGCAGACAGACCTTCATCACCATCATGCGAGTTCAGTAAGTCTAAGAGGAACTGAAGGAGCTAGACAGAGGGCAGAAAAGGCAGAAGTCCCAAGCCAGGCAAGATTGTGAGAGTGCCTGTCTGTGGCTGGCTCAGGAGGTGGGTCGGGAGACCCTCTTTTTTACATTTAAAAAAATGTGTTCTTTTTAGTTACACATGACAGTAGAGTCTATTTTGACATATTTATACATACATGGAGTAAATCTTATCCTAATTAGGACTCCAGTCAGCCCCTTCTTGTTGGTTGGTCACCTTGAGGTTTTGCATGAGCAAGATTGGAAGCCTGGTTTCAAAGGGTCTTAACTTAATTGAAGAAAATTCCACCAAGTCTTGGAATTGGTCAGCTTTCTGGTACTATAGTACCTGAGCTCATCAGCTAATAAAAAGAAAAGGTTTGTTTTAGTTCACAGTTTTAAAGGTTTCAATCCTTGACTAGTTAGTTGGCCCTGTTCTTTTGGGACAGCACATAGTGGAGCAACACCTCTCAACTCATGACTAGGAAGTGAAAGAGAGAAGAAAACAATGGAATCTCACAATCCCCTCTGAGGACACCCCCCCCAAACCCAAAGACCTCCAAGTAGGCCCACATTTTAAAGTTTCTACCGTCTCTCAATAGTGCCACACTGGGGCCAAGCCTATAACACATGGGACAATTCAAACCCAAATTATAGCAGGGTCATTCAGCTGACTGGTGCGGGTGTCCATCTTGAAGCTTAGTCAGACCTTTCTTTAATCCTTTCTATATGATTATATGAACACAGAGAAAAGTACAGAAGGATATATGGAAATATACCCAGTCATTTCGAGTTAATAGTATATTCTCTGTAGTGGGATTAGAAGGCATTACAAAACTATGAAAATGTACAATCCCATTGATAAAAATTCGGTCTCTTTATATGTTGACATGCATAAAGTAAATCAGAAGGAAAAGATAGAGTTATATCTTGATATTCTGACCTGTAGGGTGTTCATAAATTATTGTTAAAAAATAAGTTACAGAATATGGTGTAGTTTCATTCTATTTTTAAATCTACACACACTCACACAAGATATGCCAGGCACAAATCTTCAGGCCTGTAGGCAAGTCCACCTATGTTGGCTGTTGCTTGTAGAGATATTGGGCATCCTCCATGACTAGTTATGAAGCACCTACCATGTGTGGGTGCTGGGCTGGGGCTGCAGTTTGGCTCTCCTCACTCTGCTCATATTGTTATGTTCCAGGCAAACACCTGACCTTATTGCTCAGTGGAGAATATAACCTGCACAGGTGAATATAGAGTAGAAGGTCGAAAGGAGATGCAGCAATGAGACAGATGGTGGGGCAAGAGGGGCCTTCCTTCATTAGGGAGATTGGGGAGGTCCCCTAAGAGGTGCCAGATGGGTGGTGAGTTCTTCCTTGTTTTTCAGGGTGGCATTAACACAAGTGTGCTCTATGGAGGAATCTATGTGAAATCCATTATTCCAGGAGGCCCAGCTGCCAAAGAAGGACAAATCGTTCAGGGTGAGGGGGATGGAGTCATACTGGGAGCTCTGTGGTCTGGGCTGGGGGGGGGGTCAGCCTCAGGTCTCATCCCACTCCTGCTCTGGAAACTCCTGCAGACCATTGTCTCTCTAGAGCTCAATTTCTCCCCTGCAAAGGAGAGGATTTCACTTTCCTTAGCCCACGTGAGGGGGTTAATGTTTGTAGTGGCCCATTGGGAAGCATAAGGGGATATAAAATAGGAGATTTAAAAGAAGCTTGTTGCTGCCTTCGTAGGAGAAAGCAGTGAGTCTTCTCTCTGCCCTGCCTCAGGTCTCACTGCTCTGAGGAAAGGGAGTAATTTTTATTATCTTCCCAAACTGCCAGAGTTGAGCCAAAAAAGGCGCTTAGGATCTTACTTATCTCCATTTCCCCTTGAATTTCAGCGTCTCCAACATTGACCACATCTGTCTCTCTGACCTTTCGGAAAACTAAAAAAAAAAAAAAGAGAGAGAGTTTCTGGGGCTATAAATATTACCCCTGAGCATGAGCAACGTGAAAATACTTTCAAAAATGGTTTCACAGGAAAACAGGAGGAAGGTTAAGGTTGAACGGAGTTGGCTTAACGTCCTGTGAGCCAATAATAGAAAGGCTTTCATATCACTGCTCTCAGGAGGAGGGGCGAGGTATCCAGAGAGGTGGTTGATGCTTAGCTGAGACAGGGTCCCTGCTGCTCCATGACGGCTCTGCTTCTGTCCCACTTCTCGACGCCGTATGGAGGATGCTGGGCAGGCCTTGCGATGGGTCCTGCCTGCAGCCCCAGAGGTCCAGGACGTGACACGCATCCCTTTCCCAGGTGACCGGCTCCTGCAGGTGGATGGAGTAAGTCTGCGTGGCCTCACCCACAAGCAGGCCGTCCAGTACCTCAAGGGTCCTGGGCAGGTGAGTGTACCCTTGCCAGGGGTCTTCCTTTCCTTCTGGAGCGTTCCAGGACAACACCAGAAGCTGCAGTTGACTCTGAGTGTGAGAGAGGCAACCAGGGGGTGGGGCAAAAGACGTTTTTCCTTGTCAACATTTTTTGTTTCACTTCTTTCTCTTACCACCATGTTTCTGTGAGAATGTTGAAACTCAGGAGATAGCAGACAGAGGTTTCCAAGCAGAAAAACTCATCCTTTGTAAATAGTCTTGAAGACTATTTACGTGTCTAGACACATTCCGCGTCTAGATTTAGAAATCAGACAGTGAACAGAGTCAGTGGGGTGAAGCAGTTTCTCCAGCCTGGCTCTGGCCCAGCCCTCATGCCTGCCCCAACCCTGCTGGCCAGTGAGGGCATCTCCCTGCTCTCAGGTCCTCTCTCTTCCCTGCCTTTGCCCATGATGACCCAAGCCTCCCAGTTCATGCTATTCCCCATCACCCTGTTTCCACCCACTACGAAATGGGCTAGGCTGTCCTGGGATACTTGTCGCCTGGAGCTGGAGGTTTTCATCCACTGTCTACTCCTTGCTTCTGTTGTTACCAGGCAGTGTCTCCATGTCCCCATGCTATTTGTCCTCTGCCGAGCCTTTCATTGCTGTCATGTCCTGAGCCACAGAGCGGGCATCACCCCGTTTTGGTAACTGAGGAGTTAATAGAGACAGAAAGGATTCCTGGGAGCCTTTCCAGCAAACTGCCAGGTGGAGCTTGGCTTTCTTTTGGTTTCCTTTCCAAAAGCCTGGTTCATGGTCAGATTTACTTGTCTTGGTGACCTTGGCTGACATATCTTGAAAACAGTTATCATTTATTAGCAACCTCTGTTCTTTAGACCTTTACTAATGAGCATGGCCAGAGAGGACACTTGGCTGACCTGCTGGCATGGAGAGGTAGGAATTGTCACTGAGGGGTCATGGGTCCTGTGCTGAATAACAATTGGAGCTGAAGGACAGAGGCAGAGCCGTCTCTGAATGGAAGCTTGGCATTTTCAACCAGCTTCCTGGTGGTGGCTGGTCACTGTTCTTGGACCACTTCAGGTAACAAGGGTATATAGTGCTGTGGGGAAGAAGGATGGGAAATCAAACCAGAAAGGAAAGGGGAGGAAAGACGGGCATAGGCCTGGATGCCATCTGATATGTTTGGGTTTTAGGTGATGGGAGACATTGGAGACTTTTAATCTAGAGGGTTCCATGTTCAATTTGTCTTACAAAAATACACCAGTAGCCATGATGGGGATGTACCAAAGGAAATGAAGATAGGTTCAGTAATCCAAGTTAGTGGTAGCTTGCTAAAGTTCAGCTGGGAATTGATGGTGGAGAGGGGATAGAGGAGGAGCGGTGGAGACATTGTTTGCATAAGCCTTAAAACCAGATAGGTCTTTGGAGGGCAGAAGAGGGAAAACTGGACCACTCCAAGTGTAGTCCCCATGAGGTTAATGGAGGGATGGCTCCAAGTTGTGAGGGCCAAGCAAAGGGGAGGAATATTTTAGATAGGACAAGGAGGAGACAGTGAGGAAGAGTAAGAGAAGGCAGATGAATTTGGCACTGAAAATGCTAACAAGGAGGTACGTGTATTACTTCCAGGTGCATGAGTCTAATCAGCAGTTGGAAATTTGGGTCTGGATATCACAAAGAGGCTAATGGAAGACTTGGATTTGAGATTCAAATGAAGCAGCTTCTTGGGAGTATCAGAAAATTTAAAAAAATTTAAGGGATGGGAATGCCTCCTGGTTGCCAATTGAAGTACAAATTGAGTTTGTCCACCCATCCTTCTAGGTTGTAAGACTGGTGTTAGAGAGAAGAGGACCCAGGACTGCACAGCAGTGTCCTTCTGCTAATGACAGGATGGGAGATGAACAAGCGGCAGTTTCCTTGGTAACAGCCCTGCCTGGCAGGCCTGTGAGCTGTGTCTCAGTGACAGATGGTAAGAGGAAAGAGAATTGAGTGTATTGTCATGTCATCACATACTGCTTTTGAATCGTCAAGTCAAAAAGGAAAGACAGGAAGACTTCCTCTGGATTCTCAAAAAAATAAATAAATAAATAAATAAATAAAATAAAGGAATGCAGATCATAATCTCAGCAGAGCTGATGGGCTATGTTTCTGGAAAACACATGCCTTGTCCCGAAATGATTACCAGGCATAATTCTGCTCCCAAGCCTTCCTCAGTTTTCTGATCAGCTGCCTGAATGTTAATGTTTGTACATAAGTATTTAGGGATGAAATTGCAATGAAAGAGTCAGGCATTTTCGGATATACTTGGTTTTGCATTCCAAATAAGGCATTTGTAACAGAGTTATCTGAGGACTGACGAGGCAGGTTGGGAGATAAAGGTGTTCAGGAAACTGTGTTATAAGCATGTGTTATAAGCATCATTTTAAAAAGCAAACCCATGATCAGTTTAGAGGGGCATAATTGCACATCTTCTGATGGATTGCCTCTTTGCATGTCTCATGATTTTGTTTCCTGCTAGATTGAAAATGTTTGTTTCCTTATGATTGTATGATTTAAAGCTTGGCCATATTCCAGACCCTCCAAAGAGATCTTGGGCATACCTGCAGAGGGTGTAAGACAGACTGGATGCAGGGTAGTCATAGTATTGAGTAATGGGGTGGCTGGAGGAGGAACACTTATCCTTAAATAAAATGTTTCCTCTTTTCTTATTCTTATGCACATCTCAATGGGGACCTTTGAAAAACTGACTATAAACTGAGCCAAGAGGCCAGAATGGTGATAATAGAATCACCTTTGACATGTCTTCACCCTACTGCTTCAGCTACTTGCTTTCTTGCCCCAATTGAAGTTTACAAGTTGAGGCTCTGTCCTTTTGTTCACTGATTGCCTGCTGAGTTGGTGAAGGTTGACGGGAAGAAATCCAGGGACTATTTTTTGCTGCCATACTCCCTAGATATACAGGACTGTGTCTATCTTTGGTGTCCAGGAGTGACTTTTGTCCTATGGTCAGTCCACACAACCAAATACATATGCAACTAAAACATTGTCTGTGGAATTGACCATAATTGTACCCATGACCTAATTACACAAAATTTAGTATCGAGCATACTAAAACCACCACCAGTTAGGGTTCCAAAGGAATAATGTATATTTTATTCAAATACCAATTGCATGTGTTATGTCTATAGGTTATGTATACATATGGATTTTGAAGACTTAGTTAAAAAGAAGAATGCAAAATATCTCATTGATATTTTTTCATATTGATTATATGTTGAAATGATAATATTTTAGATGTGCAGATGGTACCTAACTTTTGATGGCTTCCCTTACAATTTTCCAATTTTACAATGGTGCAAAAGCAGCATACATTCAGTAGAAACTGCACTCTCAGCTCTGAAGTTTGATCTTTTCTGGGGTTGGTGATGTGAGATATGCAGACGATCATCTCTGGAGATGGTAGGCTGTGGCACTGAGCTACAACTCACAGTTAGCCCTGTGATCGTGAGAGGGCACAATGGATGCTCTGCTGTGTGTTGTGTTGTTAGGCGAGGATGCACCATAGATTAGTGAATTCAACACATTTTTTACTTTTGACATTTTCAGTTTATAAGGGGTTTATTGGGAATGTGATCCCATCATAAATTGAGTATTGAGTTAAATAAAATATGGGATTAAAATTTTTATTGTATGCTTCCTTTTACCCTTTTTTATTTCTTTTATATTTAGTTATACATGACAGTATTTTTCCACACTTTTTTTACACAAATGGGGTGCAACTTTTCATTTCCATGACTGTACACAATGTAGAGTCACATGATTCATGTAATCTTACATATACATAGGGTAATACTGTCTCAGTCTACTCTTTCCTTCCCCCACACCCTCCCATCCCATTTTTCTCTATACCATCCAAAGTTCCTCCTTTCTTCTCCTGCCCACCACCCCCCGAGTCACGTCCCCTCCCTGCCCCCTGTTATGTATCATTGTCCACTTATCAGAGAAAACATTTGGTCTTTGGTTTTGGGGGCTTGGCTTATTTCACTTAGCATGATATTCTCCAACTCCACCCATTTACCAGCAAATTGCCATAGTTTTATTCTTCTTTATGGCTGAGTAATATTCCATTGTGTACATATATCACAGTTTCTTTATCCACTCATCAATCGAAGGGCATCTAGGTTGATTCCACAATCTAGCTATTGTGAATTGAGCAGCTGTGAACATAGATGTGGCTACATCACTATACTTTGCTGATTTTAAGTCCTTTGGGTATAAACTGAGGAGTGGGATAACTGGGTCAAATGGTGGGTCCATTCCAAGTTTTTTGAGAAAACACCATACTGCTTTCCAGAGTGGCTGCACCAATTTGCAAGTCCACCAGCAATGTATGAGCGTGCCTTTTCCGCATCCACGCCAACCCTTATTATTGCTTGTATTCTTTTTTTTTTTGGAACCAGGGATTGAACTCAGGGACACTCGGCCACTGAGCCACATCCCCAGCCCTATTTTGTATTTTATTTAGAGACAGGGTCTCACTGAGTTGCTTAGAGCCTCGCTAAGTTGCTGAGACTGGCTTTGAACTTGCGATCCTCCTGACTCAGCCTCCCAAGTCGCTTGGATTACAGGAGTGCGCCACCACGCCCGGCTGCTTGTATTCTTGATAACAGCCATTCTAATTGGAATTAGATGAAATCTTAGGGTGATTTTAATTTGCATTTCTTTAATTACTAGAGATGATGAACACTTTTTCGTATATTTGTTAATCACCTGTATATCTTCTTCTGCCAAGTGTCTGCCCAGTGCCTTAGCCCATTTATTGATTGGGTTCTCTGTATTTTTGGTGTAAAGTTTTTTAAGTTCTTTTTAAATTTTGGAGATCAGCGCTCTGTCTGAAATGTGTGTGGAAAAGATTTTTTTCCCGTTCTGTAGGCTCTCTTTTCACATTATTGATTGTTTCCTTTGATGAGAAAAAGCTTTTTAGTTTGAATCCATCCCATTTATTGATTCTCGCTTTTATTTCTTGCGCTCTGGGGGTCATGTTAAGGAAATCTGGTCCTAAGCCAACATAATGAAGATTTGGGCCTATTTTTTCTTCTATTTGGTGAAGGGTCTCAGGTCTGATTTCTAGATCCTTAATCCATTTCGAGTTTTGTACAGAGTGAGAGATAGGGGTTTAATGTCATTTCACTGCATATGGATTTCCAGTTTTGCCAGCACCATTTGTTGAAAAGGCTGAAATCTTTTCTCCATTGCATGCTTTTGGCACCTAATATGAGACAACTGCACTTATGTGGGTTTGTCTCTGTGTCTTCTATTCTGTGCCATTGGTCTACCTGCTTATTTTGGTGCCAATGCTACACCATTTTTGTAACTATTGCTCTATAGTAGAGTTTAAGGTCTGGTATTGTGATACCTCCTGCATCATTCTTCCTGCCCAGGATTGCTTTGGCTATTCTGGGTCTTTTATTCTTCCAGATAGATTTCATGATTGCTTTCTGTATTTCTATGAGGAATGTCATTAGGACTTTAATTGGAATTGCATTAAATCTGTGTAGCATCTTTGGAAGTATGACCATTTTGATTATATTAATCATTTTGGTACTAGGGATTGAACCCAGGGGCGCCTAACCACTGAGCAATAGCTCTGGACCTTTATTTTTTTCTTTTTTCTTATCTCGTATTATCATTCACTTACCAGGCAGACCTTTGTAATGTTTTATTTTGAGACAGGGTCTTACCAAGGGCCTTGCTAAGTTGCTAAGGCTGGCCTTGAACTTGCAATCCTCCTGTCTAAGCCTCCTGAGCCACTGGAATTACAGGTGTGCACCACCACCCCAGCTAACTTGTACCCATTTGAAAGCTTTGCAGTGACACTGTGGTTTATATTTGAACTCATATTTCATCTCTGTTGGGCAACATTGATCGATAACATGCATAATGGACTTTGTCATGAAAATTAGCATGTGACATCTTTTCATGCAAAACAATTTATTTCCTTGACAAGTTGCATTTTGAGGCTAATCAGTTGTAATCTACTGAAAGATTTATTTTTATCAACATTTCAAATACAGGTCTTAAGTTCGAAGTCAAACTGAAAAAGAATATCAATGGTTTGGGATTCAGTTTTGTGCAGATGGAGAGAGAAAACTGTAGCCACCTCAAGAATGACCTCGTGAGGATCAAGCGACTCTTCCCAGGGCAACCAGCTGAGGAACATGGGGCCATTGCAGTTGGTGACATTATCCTGGCGGTCAATGGAAAGCCCATAGAAGGCCTCGTCTTCCAGGTGCTGGGGCGTTGAGGACCACAACTCCATGTGCAGGCTGACATCAGCCATCCTTCTTTCAGTCCCCCAGTGCCATCCCTGCAAGAAATACTCAGTCCTCTTGAAATTTACACCTAGAGCCTGGACTGATCATAGAGAGAGCAATTGGCAGAACATTCCACAATTAATTTTGTCTCTGTTTCTAAATACCTAACCTTAAGGAAGCCTTGCTTCTCATTAGGTTCATCAGTGAAACTGAACATGAAATTCTGGAATAGGGTATAACACTGGAGGGATTAGAGCGGGTCCCTTCTTGCTCTCATCTCCTGAGTTTATAGCTTTTTACATATAGTGTAACACTGATTATCCTCCTGTGATAAAATGGAGAGAGAGACAGAGAGAGAGAATGAAAAGAGGATTTCTCTTAATTCTTATAGCATAAATCTCAATCAAATGTTGTCTAAGTTAGTCAGGGTCCTGCAAGAAAATGGGAAATTGGAGTCATTTGTGGAGAGTTTAATAAATGTGTGGGCAGGTGGTTGGGAAGTTGGGAGAGGGTGTAGCACACTGGGACTGGGGTTGATCACCAGTGGGGTGCCTTGCCCACTCTCCCAAGCTCAAAACGGGATGGGGAAGGAGCAATTACCCAAGGCCAGACACTGACAGAGTGGTTGAAGAGGACTCAGTGGCATGACAATAGCCGAGGGAGCAACCCTCCTATGGCAACCCCAGGGGAAGGAAGTCAAGAACCAACACTGACCTCTCTCTCCTCCCTGTTCCTGATCCCTGCCTGTCATCCTTTGGCCAAGTCCAATAGGGAGCCTCATGCAGCCCACAAAGGTGGGTTTCAGGAGCCCAGAGCAGAATGGTAGAAAGGGAGAGCAGCTCTGGAGGGGCCGGGAGGGGTGTGGAGCCTGCAGAACCGTGTGTTCTTAGGTGAGGAGGCCTCACCTTCACCATCTTCTGAGAGCTGTTCTCTGAGAGGGTCTGGAGACACAGGGAGGCAGTTCATGTAGTCTCAGAGGTCAGGTGGGGACAGGTCGGCTCAGGAAACAACAGCGACTACAGAAAATAAGGGTCATAGCCTGGCACAATGGCACAAATCTGTACTCCCAGGGACTTGGGTGGTGAGGCAGAATTGAAAATTCAGGGTTGGACTCAGTAGTGCCTCTGGGTTCAATCCATACTACAAATAAAATGAAGAGTTATGGGAATTGAAAACCCATACTGTTTTCAACTCTCCAGGAGCCAGGGAAGAAGCACATCCTGTGGAAGTCCTGGGTGGCTGAGGTGGGAGGCTGTGGAATATCTGGATCGTTGGTTCTTAAGCAGGAGTGGTGTTGTCTCTCAGGGGATATTTGGCCTAGTACATAAATGTTCATGATTATCACAAGTGACAGGTGGTGTGTTGGCATCTTGTGAGTAGAAACCTGAGATGCTGCTAAACATCCTTCAAGGTATAGGACATGAGACTCAACAAAGTATGATCCACTTGACCTCCCAGCACTGCACCTGCCACCAAAAAGCCCCTAAAACCCTCCAGAATTATGCAGACTTAAAATATTAACAGCACCAGGAGGCTGACAAATCCTGGTCTAGGTAGGAAATAGGGCCTGCTAAGATGCCTTGTGGCAGGTGGTTTGGAGTACAGGCTCAGCATCATGGGAGCTTAGGATGTGGGTGCAGAGGGTAGAATATGGGAGTGCTAGTGGGGGAGAGAGGCAGTGGCAGGTGCTGTGTGTTTGGGGCAAGCCAGGGATGTGGTACAGTAGCAGGAGGATTTGGCCATTTCTGCACTTTGGAAAGACTGCTTTTGGGTAATTCAAAGGAAGGTAGGTGGGTGACACTGGAGAAAGCAGGAAGTAAAATGATGGCCATTGCAATATCACAAGTGAGAAGTTCTCAGGATCTCAGTAAGCCATGGCAGGAAGCTCAGAGCCAGTGTCAGGCTTTGGGAGTCCAGGTAGTGGGGCTATTTGCAGCCCACTCTCTGTGCATTGCCCTTGTGGGGCTACAGGCCACTGTCCTTGGCGTCTTGCCCTTTGGGAAGTCAGGCTCACAGTGGTTTTCTTCAAAGTTCTCTGGAGCCATGAAACAGATCGAGATGGGAAAAGTGGTAGCACTTGGGACATGGTGGGGTGTATAGAGGAGAAGCTCCCTAGAGATGCCAGCCCCAGATCTGACTGTGACTCTGGGTTTCTCATAGGAGGTGCTCCATTTATTGCGAGGGGCCCCACAGGAAGTCACACTCCTCCTCTGCCGACCCCCTCCAGGTGTGCTCCCTGAGATGGAGCAGGGATGGCAGGTAAGATGCTGCGTCCTCTGCTCTCTTTACCTGGCTCCAGAAGTCACCTGATCAGGAAGTCTTTTTCCAGTCTGGTGTTTCTGAGAAACCTACTGCTGCTTGCAGAATTTTCAACACTACCTCCTTCCACTGGAGGAGGAAAATAGGTGGCTCACAATCATCAATGAGTCTCCTTTCTCTGCCTGCTTCTGCTTCTCCCAGTGCTGAGACCTTCATGTAGATGTTTATACATTTAGACTTTGGCCATGAACCTTCTAGGGTCAAGCTCTCTGGTAGCTGAGCATCAGAGAAGGCAAGTAGGAGCAAAGAGAATTCACATAAATAAGGAATTAAGTGGAAAACAGGATGTATGCTGGCCCTCATAAAGCAGGAGAGCATGTGATCCTCCTAAGGAATGTGTGGTCTAGTACAAAAGAAAAGCCACTCTAATCAGGGAAAGTCAAGGTTTTTACCTTGATGCTTATATTAGTCCCGTTCACCAGAGAAACAGTACCAGTCAGGTGTGTGTGTGTGTGTGTGTGTGTGTGTGTGTGTGTGTTTGTGTATAAATGCATATGTTACACACATACATATATATGTATATATAAATATATATGTAATATACACATGTATATATATACATCCATATATAAATGTGTATATACATATACATATATGTATATATAAATGCATATGTTACACACATGCATATATATGAATATATAATATACATGTAATACACACATGTATGTATATATGTAATACACACATGTATATATATACACCATATGTAAATGTGTATATACATATACTATATATATATATACACAGGAAAGAAAGAAAGAAATTTATTTTAAGGGATTGGAATTTTGGTGGCTGTCCTGCCCAAACTCTATAGGCCCAGTCAAAACAGGCTGGAGGCTCAGAGAAAAGCGCATGTAGAAGTCCAGCCCCAGAGAGTCTGGAGGCAGACTCCACCCTTTTTCTCAGGGTGAGGACAGGAGGTGTTCTTTGCTCTCAATGCCTTCATCTGATTGGATAAGTCTCCACAGTGTGGAGGGTAATCTATTTTGCTCAAATTCTACTGATTTAAATGTTAAGCACATCTGAAAAATACGCTCATAGCAATATCTAGACTGGTGTTCAACCAAATATCTGGGTTTTGTGGCCAAGTTAACATGGAATTCCCCATTACTGTGCCCCCTGTAGAGTCTCTAGGAAACAAACTCTTAGGCAGACATTTGAGTGTAGGAGATATATTGGTCTCTCCCTGTAGGATATCACCTGCAAGGGAGAGGTCAATATGATGCAACTGCAAAAAAGGGCCTCAGTGATCCCCTTAGAGCTATCCTGAAATGTGCTCTGCATTAACCCACAGTGAGGTGTGTGCAGGTCCAGGAAGGGCCTAATTTTGGCTGAGTGAGCTCACTCAAAGCTGAGTACAATTCCTGGGGAGGAGCTGGCCATTAAACACCAGCAGCCATGCATGGAGTACATGGAGGAGATGCAGTAGTTCCTGATATTGTATAAAAATCAGTTCTTGGTATCCTATAAAGATGTTTATAGGGGGAGGGAGGGTAGAAGTGCTGGGGAGTAATATTGGCCAAATTATATTGTTAGATTGTGTGAATATACAAATATGTAAAAAAATCACACCAGTATGAATAACCATAATATACCAACAAAAATGTGGGGAAAAAAAGACATTTATAGCATATCAAATGAAGAGGTCTTTTAAGCAGTAGTTTGTGGCACATAAGAACAAGGCCAGGGCCAGAAAAACTGAATTTGGAGTTGTCTGCATATAGCCACCATAGAAGGACCTAAAGTGGTGGAGACAACATTGGGAAAGTCAAGAAGAGGACTGAGAAGTCAGCACCCATACCTCAACACTGAGAGGTCTGATTCAGAGAGATGTGGCAGCAAATGAGACTGAGAAGAAGGCCTGGAAAGCACTAACAGAAGCATACAAGGGTGGAATTAACAGTAAACTCCACATATGTAGAGTAAATGAGCAAAGAACCTTCCAATAAAGAGGAAGGGACCACTTTTGTTGTATAAGAGGTAGTGAAGTATTGAGAAGAAGACAGAGAATTGCCTGTTGGAAGATGTAAGTCATTGGAAACCCTGATCAGAGCTCTTTTAGTTGGGTGGCAAGAATGGAAGGCTTGTTGGAGATGGTGCAGGAGAAAAGGGGAAAGATAAGGAAGTAGCTAGAAAGGACACTGATCTAAGAGTCTGCCATGCAGTAGAGCAGAGAAATGGGTGACTGGTAGGTGGAGGGAAATGTTGGTGTGGGGATGCAGCCTAGGAGGTAGAATTTGCTGTGGGGTGATGAAGGATTCTTATCTAAATGTTTCTATTCTTCCTCTGAAGTAAGAGGTGAGGTGAGGAGGGGGATGTTGGACACACTTGAGGACAGAGAAAATGAGAAATAATTTAGAGTAGAGAGAGAAGAAACTGAATCTTCTAAGGATGCAGAGAAAGATTGTCCAGAAGTCTTGAGTGCCTATTTGTCATCTGCAATCACACATCTCACATTAATGTGGTCAGAGGCTCAGAAGCACCTGTGAGGTCCACAAGTAGTTTCACTAGAAACCAGAATTAAGATGAACTATCTGCAGGTAAAATGTAGAGGTGGAGAGGGACGAGAGGAAGGAGCTGGGGGGAGTTCTTATTTTTTTTCTATGGAAGCAACAACGGGGCCATTGAGAACCATAGAGCTAGACAGAGTCAAAGGAAAAGCATAGTGATGGGAAGAGGAGAAATGGGGATAATCAAAAAGCAGCAGATCCTGGGCTGGAAGCCTTGTAGAGTGGAAGGACTACAGGAGGAAGAGAGTGCGGACTGGGAGGAGGAAGGAGAAGGAGAGTTAAAAAGATCTTGGAGGTCTCCCCAACTAGTACAAAAGTGTGATAATTTCTTTCTTTACATTTTTTTTTATCTCATCTGTTTCAATTTTTGATTTTTGGTACATCCATTATAATGTACAGGTCTATTCATGGTATAGCATTTCTAATTTATAATTGAATAAATATGCACCATTGGCGGTGTGTCCCTCTCATTGTGGGGATATGCAGTCAGAAGGCAAGGAACCCTCGGGGATGGGGTGGTGGAGGTGAGGACAGGGCTGTGAGTGCAGCCATGTGCTCACAGGGATGCAGATTATGGGATAGAAGTGCTGACCTAATTTTCAGGCCAAGGCGAGATCAAGACTGCAGTGTAGTTATAAATGAGCATGTTAAGGATTTTAACGCAAAGAGAACCAAACAGATGCAAAACTGGTTCAAAAAAGATTTCAGAGAACTACCTTTTTATTCATAGAGTTGTAAAATAGCTTAAAGGCCAAGAATATGACTAGAATCAGAAGACCAGAAAGTTGTGCTTTGCACAATGCATAGTCTTCTAGAAACACAGATCGTCTTTCTGTAGAAGATTGAGCAGTGGTAACAAGACATAGCGAGTCATCACACGGCCACCAGAGAGAACCTAGAAGGCCAACAAAGATGTGAGCAATAGAGGTGGATCAAGTCATGTTTGTAGAAGTGAGGTTGAGACCCAGGAAAGAGCCTCATGCTGGAGGACAGAGAAGTCTGTAAGGAGAGATGAAGAAAAATTTTAAAACAAACAAACAAACAAACAAAAAACAAACTCTTATTGGAAAGTAAGAGAAAAAGTCAGGTTTGTTTTTTTTTAGTTTTTCTCCTGTTTTTGTTTTGTCTAGACTTTGCAAATACTGTAGTATCCCTTATTCAGAAAAGATAT